>JAMLFT010002496.1:0-25289 GCA_026544285.1 Pachyrhizus erosus | reverse complement strand
TTTATCATAAGTCTAAAATATATTTTATATATTTAAAATATTCGTTTATTTTGAATTTTAATTTTATAAAATAAATATTTATTATATATGTTAAATTTTATGAAAATTCTATATTAATAAAAAAAGTAATAAATGATTCATATTTTAATACATGTTAAAAAATATATATTTCATTGATTTTGATTTATATAAATGAAATATTAAATAATCTTTGATCATATAAATTTTGAGATGAATTTAAAAAAAAATTATACAATAAAAATTATTAAATAATATAATAATTAACATAAATTATATGAATGTAATTCAATTTCTTTCCTCATCAGATTAAAAATTCCTTTTATATAAAGACCGTGCTAAACCAAATAGAAAGAACTTCTTACAAATAATGGACCATTAAGTGTTGAAATTTTTAAATAAATCAAATTTATTTAAATAAACTCTTGTTTTAACATTCTATTTTTCCCTCCTAATTACACTTCATTTTTTAGATCTAGGGACATAGTACATGGGACCGTTTGTGAGTTTAGTTTATTACCCTTTGACGATGGACCGTCAAAGATAAATGTTAGATCAAATTCCAAGTCAAAATAATAATCCGGTTAGTTTCTACAAAGAGATAGTTACGAACAGAGCTTAATCTACGGTTATTCGTTACTGGTTGGACCAAATTAATTCCTATTCAAACAAGTCCTACGGATGAAGGTTGAACTAAAAAGTTACGAAATAGATAAAAGTTGGACCGAATTCCTAATCAGAAGAATAACTATTCAACCAGTATTTATCCATAAACTATGGGTTCACACAAGGTCATGGTCCTTTAAGAATTTTTAAGTATTTAATTGATTAACGAAATAAATTAAATGATTCTTTTCTCCCCCTTGACTGTGATAGCTAAATTATAACGGCTATCTAATTACTTATTATCTTTTATATATATATTCAATAAGATTTTTTTATATAAAAATGAGAAGAATTAATAAATATTAGTCATTAGATCTTATTACGAACGATGAAACTTAAAAAAATGATTTGAAAACATATTTAGAATTTTATATTTTCTTTGTGTTCTGCATCAGTCCAAAATAAATGAAATTAATGTAAAAATAAAAAAACACAATGTACAAAAAAAATAAAAATGAAATTAGCTGAAATAGATGGAATTTTCCATAAGTTTTGGAGAAGCTTTGCAGGTAATGTTAAGTTGTGACCACAGAAATTTTTTAACACTAAGGCTAGTTTATAAGACGTGCTAAAGGAATAGAAATTGATATGCAATCGTATCTTGTGTATTTTACGCATGCTTGCGTTTTATCATTGGTTTCTCACCAATCAATGATTATCAGGCATTTATTTTGGAGATGTTTCCTGAAATGTGTTTTACATTTTTAGTTTGGTGGTGCATTGCCTTTCATGTTCTATCCATCGTTTGGGCTTAGTGAGATGCTCTTATTAATCATACTTTGAGGATTATGAGCCTCAACTGTCGACCCAAAACACTTTACTTCTTAATTTTAATGATTTATAAAAAAGTAGTAAAATTAATTTTTTATTTTAATATTTCTTGTGAAATTTTTGGAAAAAATAAAGTAAAAATAAGTGTATAATATTTTTTAATCTAAAAAATAGAATTTATATAAAAAACCATATAAATATATTCTTTTACATTTTTAATTTATTTAACAACTAACTTTATCAAATACTTTTACTTAAATAAACTAGTTTATCACATTTTAATTTTTAATTAATTTAATAATTTTTCAAATTTGAACTAACTTATTAATCAACTAGTTTTTATCAAATGCATTCTAAATATACTAGAGATTTTTCACAAAATATAATTATTTACGACTAATAAAAATAGTAGGGATAACAACATATGTGAGTCCAAATTACAAGGATAGCAAAGTTACACCGGTACTCTTTAATTTCTCTCTTTTTTCCGATAGCTTACATATAATGGTTATCTAATTACGTATTTTGATTTGTTTTACATCTGCGCAATTGGAATTTGATTCAATATTATCAGCGCATACACTCCCTTTCAAATTTTACAAACTTCAAAATTACGTGTGAGAATTACTAAAAGTTTGATTGTTTTGAAAAATGTTTTTTCTATTCTACGTTCCTTTATAATTATGACAATGTATCTTTGTAATATATGACAATGTAAACTTTGTAATATATTATATGTATGTTTGAGAAATATTTTCAACTTTTTTTATTAGTTAAAAAACTTGTTTAATCTTACTAAGAATTTTGGTAAACAAGCTTAGGGAATAATTTTGGTAAATAATATTAGGGTCCCAGCTTATTATTATTATTATTATATTGTATTATTATTTATTTATTTATTTAAAATATTTTAAGTTAAAGCTAAAAATAAAAACTTAAAATAAAAAAAGTTATTTGTTAGATTTTATGTTTTCTAACTTAAAAAGCTTATTTTATACAAAATTAATAAGATACTTGTGGTATTCATACTTCTTGAAGTATATTTCCTTTTCTGTTAAAAAAAAACATAGCATTTAATATTAATAATATTGTATTAATAGCTTCTGAATGAAAAGTTAGTTACTAATAATGTACAAGCTAAGATGGCGATGACTCATCATCCGACCTGTTGCAAATGGCTAGGATACAGCAAACTATGAAAATTTCACGTGTTGCATACCCAAAACGATAATATGTTGACCACCAGAGTTTGTTCCATCAAAATTTTCATATATAGCTTTGAAAAGTTCTTAGAAGCTAATTGTATATTGAGCAAAAGTTGACAATATTCTAATTTAAAATTCGAATTCAGAATATATTATTGTGTTAAAAATCTTGAAGAGATCAATGTAATCTCATAAAAATAAATAAATAGCAAATTTTTAATTTCATATTATTATCTTATTCTTTGATTAATTTACAAAGTTATAACTTTGATGAATCATATATTTAAGGATCAACTAGAAACTATTCAAATAAACTGTTGGATGAGATGGAATATATCACGACAGCTAATAATGCTGTCAGTTATAAAAAATTCTTCCCTCTATTCAATTTAGTTTGATAAGAGTTGATGAATTTAATCGAGTCTTCTGCTGATAATTTATTTCGACATTACAATTTTATTAATTTAAACTTTTATGTAAAATAATAATATAAAAGAGTCTATTTTGATTTTTAAGTTGAGGGGACGTAAAGAACAAGAAATATGTTTGTGGTTTTGTAGATAAACGTGAAAGGTTGGAACAAGTTTTCCTCTATAAAAGGAACGCATTAATGTGCTGAGAAACATGAAAAACAGTTAAGCAGATATGGCATATAACGGATATATACTTGTAGCTCTCATTGCTCTACTCTCACTGATTACTAACACACAAGGCGTCACTACCCCTACTCTCGAAATAGCTTCTCTAAATCGGAGCAGTTTCCCAACTGGCTTCATCTTTGGTACAGCATCTTCCGCGTATCAGGTATACAACATATATGCCTCTTACAAATACGTAGCATACATAATAATTATTATGTCTTGTTATCAATGCCCGACCTCACACGAAACACCTTTCTACCATACAAGTTAAACTGTTTTAGTTTTTTTCTTACTTTATTTTGTGGTGTTCATGATTATGTATGTATGCATGTAGTATGAAGGTGCAGCAAACGAGGGTGGTAGAGGACCAAGTATTTGGGATACCTTCACACATAAATATCCAGGTATATATATATATATATATATATATATCATTCTCTCCATTTTGTATGGGACACCTTTTTTCCAAGATATATCCAATTTTTCATATGCGAATTGACATGCAGATAAGATAAAGGACAGAGGCAGTGGAGATGTAGCTGTTGATTCATACCATCGCTACAAGGTATTGCTGATTCAATGGTTTTGTTCCTTCTCAAATAATTAATCAATTATTTACTAATGAAAATTACCTAATACCTTAATTAAATCTCATTAATTATTTTCATAATAAAATATTAATTGGAGTAAGGATGCTTTTCTAATTTTTTTTTATCTCGATCGATCATGACGTACACTTTTATTATTGATGATTACCACCAAATTAATTAATTAATTAAGAAATCGGTTAATTAGACCATTGGAAATTCAATCAAAAAACAAATTTTAAACATTAAAAATTAATTAAAATAAATGTTAGTATCTTTTGTTTCCCATCATATTTCAAGTAAAGATAGCTAGTGATGTCTTGTTGTATATTATATTGTAGGAAGATGTTGGGATTATGAAGGATATGAATTTGGATGCTTACAGATTTTCCTTATCTTGGTCTAGAATACTCCCGAGTAAGTCAAATATAGACCAATGATTAATTTGGAATTAAATTTACCTGTTTGGATGTTTTACGTTAACCATTTTCTTTTCATAAACTATATATATTTGTAGAAGGAAAGCTAAGCGGAGGTATAAATCAAGAAGGAATTGACTATTACAACAACCTTATCAATGAGTTAGTGACAAATGGTTAGAACAATAACTTTATTATTGATTTTTTTTATTATGCTTTGCATTTTAGCAATTTCTCATGTTATTGGTGATGATAACAAATTAAATACTAATTATCATATATAAAAATAATTCAGGTTTACAACCATTTGTGACTCTTTTTCATTGGGATCTTCCCCAATCTTTAGAGGATGAGTATGGTGGTTTTTTAAGTCCTCACATTGTGTAAGTGCTGTAATTCAAAATTTGTAATTGAAATTTTAGCTAAATTATTTACGGAAACATTTTTTTTTAGAGATCACACATTTTGAATACAGGAAAGATTTTCAAGATTATGCAGAACTTTGCTTCAAGGAATTTGGAGACAGAGTAAAATATTGGATAACTTTGAATGAACCATTGAGTTTTAGCAAAGCGGGTTATACAACAGGAGAAATGGCGCCAGGTCGATGTTCAGCTTGGATGAATCCTAGTTGCAATGGTGGAGATTCTGCAACAGAACCTTATTTGGTCTCACATCACCAACTTCTTGCTCATGCAGCTGCTGTTTATGTGTACAAGACCAAGTATCAGGTTTGTTGATTATTAGTTGATAGCTCTTTAAGTTTCTTAGACTAGAACATATTAATTGTTTTAAGTGAAGACATAAATCTCAAGGAATAGTTGCAGTTTTTAAATTTATTTTTGAATAATTTTTAATAAAAAATTATGGGTGCAGAAATTTCAAAATGGTTTGATAGGCATAACCTTGAATGTTAATTGGTACGAACCGTTTTCGGATAACAAACTTGACCAAAAGGCTACTGAACGAGCTACTGACTTCATGTACGGATGGTAAGTACTTCTCTCCATATACTCGTGCACAAATCTTACTTCATCCTATTCAAATTACTTGAGTGCAACAAATTAAAGTGCATGAAAAATTTATATGAAAAAGAAATGAATAAGGTAAAAATCATGTAAGTGGAAGGACAATGAATCTTAATGCCTTAAGGTTGTTAGGATGTAGAATCAACTTTACTATAGTGCTTTTATGATATTGTACGTTGTAAATCTCGTAATGAGGAATGAATGCATTCTTCGAGTCTATTAATTACTTGTTCATTGTATTTTATTGATTATAATTCTTTAATAGAACATAAATGATGAATAGATAAACATGCATCGAATAATGAAGTTAGCATAATTACTACCAAAGTATTTTTTTATTCGAATTACTACCAAAGTTCTACATATTAACAGATTGTTTATTTCATATTTATCTGTTCCACTAGGTTTATGGATCCACTAACAATGGGAGATTATCCAAAAAGCATGCGATTCTTAGTGAGATCACGATTACCAAAGTTTACAAAGGAGCAATCCAAATTACTTATTGGTTCATTTGATTTTATTGGCATAAACTATTATACCTCTTCTTATGCCTCCGATGCACCTCAACTAAGAAATACCAAAATCAGCTACCTAACAGATTCCCTTGCTAATTTTTCATGTAAGCACGATTGTCTAATATCTATATATTAGTTATATAAATTTTGTATATGCTAAATTATGATTTATATATATGTTGAGTTTGATTATTATAAATAGTGACATATCTTTCATTTTTGTGATTGTAGTTGTGCGTGATGGAAAGCCCATTGGTCTAAATGTACGTGTGTGGTGACATATAGAACTGCATTTGTTCTACAAGTTTAATCAGTATGTTTTTCTTAATATTAAATATATTTTTTTCATGAATATGCAGGTTGCTTCAAATTGGCTATACGTTTATCCAAGAGGAATTCGAGACATTTTGTTATACACTAAAGAGAAATACAACAACCCTTTAATTTATATAACAGAAAATGGTAAATAACCTTGAATATCAAATTTATTTTCCTTTTAATGCTATTAAAACCTAGTTATAAATAGTTTGATGAGAAGGTAATTAGAAAATAAAATTTAATATATGTATACATACTTATATGGGATTTTATATTCAATACATATTGAATAAATTATGCAACAAGGTTTACAATTTTCATATATATTTATTGTTCAGGTATAAATGAGTATGATGATCCATCACTGTCACTTGAAGAATCTCTTATGGATATTTATAGAATTGATTATCATTATCGTCATATCTTTTATCTTCAAGAAGCAATTAAGTAAGTAATTTCCTTATGCATTTAAAGAGATTATTTTTGTTTATTTTGTTTGCTTGGTTGGGATTTACATTTTTTTAATTGGTTTCTTTCTATGTAAATGCAGGAATGGTGTGAATGTAAAAGGGTATTTTGCATGGTCTTTGTTAGACAACTTCGAATGGCACTTAGGCTACACTATGCGATTTGGAATGAATTTTGTAGATTACAAAAATGGCTTGGAAAGATACCAAAAACTTTCTGCATTATGGTTCAAGGATTTTCTCAAAATTGAAATCAAACTTCACAAAGATTCCATGTAATAATAGTACTACTATATGATAAACAATTATATTTGTATATATTTAGTTGTTAGGTTTATTTAATTCATAGGTATATATATATATATATATATATATATATATATATACATAGTTGTTAGGTTTATTTAATGCTTAGGCTGTTTCCTATGAATTTGTAGTTCTCATACACATTCTTGTAAATTTATAGTTATTGGAATTTAAAATCTAAACATAACATATTCTAAACTTGTTTTAAAGATGTGTTGAATTTTATTAAAGTCAAGCTATCTTAAGTATGTAATACCTCTTAATTTTTTGGAAATGAAATTTTTTATTATAGGACCTGATTTTAGAAGTTGTATTACACTTTTAATCATGTATGTTATTGATTAGATTTAATTTGATAATTTATCTTAAAAAATTAATTTAATCTTTTATCTTTTAAGTTTGGTTCAATTTATTCCTTCTATAAATTTATAATTAATGTTATTAATAATTTTAACAAAATGACAGTTAAAAACTACCACAAAATAATACATACTCGCTTGGACGTGTTTTTGCACACACAATTAACAAAGTGGTGATTTTTGACCCATAATAATATTTAGAAATTATATAACTTAAAACTCCTTTACAAAAAAGTTTAAAATTTTTGTGTTGATTTTTACTATTAGATTTCATGAATCTTAAAGTTGATTAAGGGTTCTTGACATTGCTTCCTGAAATTGCATGAGAGATCAATGGGTTAAGACAAAACACTTCCATGCTACTAGAGAGAATCAATGTCCATATTTAATGCTATAATATTGAAGACTTTATTGATGGTGTTAAATTGTGAGGTCTTGCTATATATTTTTAGCACAATGTTAAAAACGCCAAACCAACGTCTAGTGGTGGCATCTAAGATACTTGTTTCATTGTAACTAATTTTATTATGCATTTAGAATGATTTCAACTCATATAAAAGGCAATTTTGTGAGGCTTGAGAGATGACTTCTCACCTCTCTTCTCTTATTTTACTTATGAATTTCTCCATCCCTTGTCATTATTAAGGAAGGAAACCTTAGGAAAGGATTTGACGAGTCAAAGAAGCTATTATCATCCATAATCATCTTTGACTTCCTCATATTATCTTCTATCATATTTTTCTAATTCGGTCGTGTTAGGGTTAGATGAACATTATGAGTATCTTTTGTAATTGCTCAACAAAAAATCTCCATAATATTAAGTGACCATCTTTGTTTTTATTACTTTTTGTCAACTAATCATTAATGAATTGATCTTAAGTTGTATGTGTAATGATGGATCTTATTTATGTATGTTAGAACTTAAATGCTTATGGAGATAATACTTCTTGATGTATATGTTTTTAAGATTTTTACACTTAATACTTTAATTGGTCTTAATGAAACTATGAGCATAAAACATTAGGGTTATTTTTAAGAGTTTTTTGGCAAAAAGATTGGACTTATTATGTATTTAGTGGAATTTGAACTTCAATATCACGTGTAGACTTGTATTAGACTTGAGTGAAATTATAATAAGAGTAAATAGATTCAAATTTCTAGCCATTCTTATCACTGTCATTGTCCCTAAAACTTGAAAATCATTAAATACTAGTCTTAAATTTACTGTTGCCAATTTATCTTCCTTTTGTTTTACTTGTGATTAGAGATGGGTAAACGTATAGCTCGCCTGTTTAGGTTTACACTTATTTAGGCCCGCATCCAATTAAACTCACTCATTTAACCTGTAGCTTAAACAAGTTTCATTTTAAGCTACTCGTGCCTGCCATACGTAGCCCGTGAGTAAACAAGTAAGTCCACGACCTGCGAGGGTTCAATTCTCAAACGAGGGATTTCGAAGATGATGCGAACATCAAGGTCCAAACCCATGACCAAAAAGCCCAAGATCCCATTCAAGGCTTAGGTGGGCCCATGACTAGAGAAAGACTTAAGAATGCCTAAGAAGCATTGCAAAATAAGGTAGCCCATTTGTTGGAGGCCTAACACAGGGAGACCCAACATGTATTGGAGACTAGGCTGATTATATATATAATATGTTTGGATTAAGAGGAGAGTGTAGACCCAATTATTAGACTAAGACTTAGTATTTAAATGTTTTGTAAAATTACGTGTATAAAAAAATAAAACACAACAATAAACTGCACATAACTAGTATTAAACCTTGCACCCTTAGTTTATATTACTCACATTAAACCATTGGAACAAATCAATTTATTAGTGATACGAAGTTTTTATTTTTTCTTATATTTACCTCCAAATTTGCGATTTCACAGGTTAGAACAAGCATTCCCAATTTCTATTATAGGGTTCATGTGTCTTACTTTATATCTTGCAATTGTTTCCTTTTCGAGAATGACGTGCATTTGAATTTCATGATTATTCTATTTTTTTTGTTGCCTCAATTTTTTTTTTCTGTGAATGGATTCTGCCTTCTTGGTTATGAAGGTTGCACTTTGAGTATCTGAATTATGGTTTAATAACGTGTTCCTAGTCCTACATAGGTCCGAATTTTAAGAGGGTTGGGAAAATCTCATCATTTGGCATTAGAGCTAGTCTCTAGGGCTAGAGTTTTTATTTTTTTTCCATTGTTGGAACTATTTGCTTGTTTACATACTATTAAAAAAAAAGAAAAAATAGAATAATTGCGAAATTCACTTTGAACAAAAATGCACAAATTAAAATGTTGAAAAGTGAACGATTGCAAGATATGAAGTAAGACACATGAACCCTAAAATAGAAGTTAGGAATGCTAGTTTTGACTTGTGAAATAACAAATTTGGAACAAAAAGGAATTGGATATAGGCGCCACAAATAGTGAGGTTTGATAAGCCTTGGTGATCGTCACAAGAGTTTAGAGTAATTCTTGATAAGACCAATGATTTTAGCAAGAATCCTAGCATAATAATTCTGACGCTCAATGTTTATGCCAAAAACTTGTTTGTCACTTCTGAATTCCTAAATGTTAATACAAATTCAGTTCTTGAGTTTAACTCATTTGGAGGTAAATATAAGGAAAAATAAGAATTTTGTATCACTAACAAACTGATTTGCCTAGTACTTTAATGTCGACAATTTAAACTAAGGGTGTAGGGTTCAATACTAGTTGCGTGCAACAATTTATTGTTGTGTTTTGTTTTTTTTATACACACAATTTTACAAAACACTTAAATATTAAGTCTTAGTCTAATAATTGAGTTTGTACTCTCCTCTTAATCCAAACAAGCTATGTGCATTAGTCCAATACGTGTTGGTCCTCCAACAGATGGGCCACCTTATGTTGCAATGCTTCTTGGGCCTTCTTAAGTTTTTCTTTGGTCATGGGCCCACCTAAGCCTTGAATGGGATCTTGGGCTTGAATTTGGGCTTTTTGGTCATAGGTTTGGACCTTGATGTTCGCATTAGGTATACTTACTTATCTTGCGTGTTAAACAAAATAGGTAAAATAGTCTGCATTTTAAATGAACTTCAAAATTGAGAGTCTGTACCTATACAGACTATATAGGCTATACAAACTTTTACTAATTTACCCATCTCTACTTGTGACAACATTATTTGTTTTACTTTTTTAGTAATATTTTGATTGTTCTACCAATACACTTGTTACACTTAAACTACACACACACACACACACACAAAATTCAAGTAGGAAAATGAAAACCTTCCCCATGGCCATGCCTGTTTTCTTTTAAATTTGAGTCCTTTTTCATAAAAAATAAAAATAAAAATGAGTCTTTTCTACATATGACATTAGTGAAGGCACAATGATAATGGCGAAGAATACTGCTCGTGAGATAGGGAAAGAGAGAGAAAGATGAGAGAAAATAAGGGGTAAAAGAAGGAAATAATGGTTTGTTTCTCTATTTTATTTTTCCTTTTATGTACTTTTTTTATGATTTTTCCTTTTGGACTTTGGTTAGAGGTGGTGACTGTGTGCAACATGGTGGTAATGAGGCACGTGGCTCTAGTGCAATGTGGTGGCTTTGTTTTTGTTTTTGTTTTTGTTTTATCAGACTAAAAGAATATCTCATTAAAAGGGTACCAACACCTATTTACAAGGAATAAATGTTATGAAATAAATATACCCATGAAACTAGTTATATAGTATTTGAGAACCATAAATATTGTATAACCAACCCTTTATGTATACTTTTCTATCATTTAATACTACCTGTTAAAAAACAACTTCATAACAAACATTAATGCAATCTCAACATTCAATATCCCACACCAATCCCTTGCAAAACAAACTATGTTACACAAAATAACCAAAAAAGGCATGTCATAATGTATTCCATATTATCCATCCTTTTCCATAAATACACGCAAGTTCCTATCTAAATAGAGAGACCACAAATCATAAGGTTAAATCTCGAGATAGAATGCATAGATTTGGGTTGGATTGCCATACAACAAAGGAGAAATCAAAATCTTTTGTAAAACTTTTTAACCATGCCCAAGAGTAAAAAATGATATCCTTCAAAATGATATCTTTGTTCACTTGCCACCCTTCAAATATGCACTTGTTCCTATATCTCCACAAGTTCTAAATCGTTGATCCCTAAATCACTTGCCACCTTTTATCTTTAATGTATTGCTACATCCAAAATCATGTTGAAAGAAATGTTCTTCACCCATGTGGCAAGACAAATATAGACCTAATAGAACGTAACATTCCTTCCATATATCTTGGGCAAACCCTCAAGAAAAGAGAATATGGTGTAGGTAATAATCTTGTAAATTATAGAAAGCACATGCATTATCATTTGAAGTCAACAGAATATGGCTACGTGCCAAATTATCCTTGGTAGGTAGTTATCAAGCAATATTCTCCAAACTAAATAAGATGCCTTCATTAGGTCATCCATATTCCAAACTTAAGAAAATATTATGTCATTTTCCATTAGAGTTTTAATATCTTGTAGAGAAATATATGCCGATTGAACCAAATAACAACTCAAGTTGTCAAGAATCCAAAACCATGAATCAAGTTGATGATTTTTCAAAGAAACAAAAATTAAAACTGTTTGAAAATCATCCACCAAATTGTTCTCCTAAGCAAACTACTCTTTCCTTCAACTTAGTTGTCAATAATAAAAGTCATTCACCCACCTCCCCATCTCAAATAAGGTGCATGGTTATTGGTTGGAATTGAGATAGATCCTAGGATATTTAAACCCTAGGTTAACATTACCAATCCAACAATCATGCCAAAATAGAATGTCCCTTCCCATCCCTAACCTCCATTGAACTAGATTCCCAAACCACTTTGATTCATCTAGATCCCCATAAGTCTTACACAAATCCCTCCACCAAATAGAAGAATAAACACTACCCCCTTCCTAAAGCATCCACCCCTATATTTAGACTCAAAGATACTACCCCATAATGACTCTTTAGAGTGAAATATGTCCCATTTGCACTTGCAAAGAAGTTCCATATTAAAAATATTAATATATTTAATACCCAATCCACCATGTTCCTTACATTGACAAATCTTCTCCCATTTCATCCATCTAACTTTTTTGTTGCTCTCATAATCCCCCTCCCTTCCCCATAAAGAAGAACTTTGGATCCTCATATGTTTTCTTGCCACTTCACTAGGTATTTTGAAAAAAGACATGTAAAACAAAGGTAAGGAATTTAGTATCAATTTGATGAGGTAAACTCTTATCAATAATGGAACTCCAAGTGTCCCCTTTCTTTGGGTTTGCATCGATGAGAATTTTGAGGTAGGTGAAAGGAAAGTATAACACTTTAGCATTCAAAAGATTCATGTACCTCTCCATGATTCTCTTCTCTACACCTATAACACCAAAGAAGGTCTTGTGGAGATTTACTTTAAAACTCGAAATAAGCTCAAAACATCTAAGAATGCTTTTGATAATAATAATATGATTCAAAGAAGCCTCTCCAATAAAAAAAATGTGTCATCTACATATTTTAGAAGATTAATTTCCACATCTTGATTATCCACTTTGAAGATAGAAAAAGCATTATTACTAATAGCTTCCCTCATCAAGTCACAAAAACCTTATGAAATCACCATAAAAAGAAAGGAAGTAAGAGAGTCACTTTGTCCAAGACTTCTTTCTGCCATAAATTCCAGTGAAGGACTATTGTTTACTAGTACAAAAGTAGTATTAGATGAAAGACATCCTCTAATTCAAGAAACACATTTCTCCTCACAACCTAATCTCCCAAATATATAAAACAAAACATCCCAAGATATGGAATCATAAGCCATTTAGCTAAGTTGGCTAGTTCAACACTACTTTGGTTCACGATGGTGGCTCAAGGACGTGGCATGATGGCAATTAAGGTCAAAAAATGTAAGTTGTTTATGGGTTGACTTGCATATGTGAGTTTTGTAAGTGATTTTGCAATAGTGTAAAAGACAACACATTGTCAACGAGGACTTTTTTTTTGGTGATGACATATTTAATTTTTGACCCTTTTAACCTACATAAACATATTATTGTTGGCATTAAAGTAGCCATTTAGCAAAAAATAGTGTGCTTTTCTTGTAATGCTTATCAAACTCAAAACATAATTGAAATTCTAAATTCAACTTATAACAAGAAACTCTAAATTCACCATAACTACAAGCTTCAGCTCGTAACATAATTCAAACAATCTTTAAGTGCAATACAAAATATAAGGTTTGGCTCGTAACGTAGCATATTAATTGCAGCTAGGATTGCACCAATTGATGTTTCATCCCCTCTACCAACACCCGGACACCACGAATCTATTGAAGTAAAGACATGACACATTTGCCAAAATCACCTTCAATCACCGTCAAGCACTTTGTACACATTTTAACTCACAATAACAATTAATTAAACTCTAAGATCGATAGTAAACAAAAATTTATAACAACAATTAAACTCTAGTGCATCACATTTATAAGGTTTAGCTCATACTATAACTTGCAAAGTTTATCTCACAACAACAATCAAACTCTGAATGATCACAACTATAAATTTTATCTCACAACCAACTTGCTAAATTCAGGTTTAAAAAAAAAATCATTTTATCAACTTGTCAACTGGAGTTCGGCGACGTTTGGACTTTGCAAATTTTGGTTGTGTGATTGGGGTTCAGTCGCGTGGGTGGTTGGTGAGGGTGCAGCTCGATTAGGCAGGTGGGAAATGCAAGGTAGATGGTCAAGGCATCGAGTCATGGGTTGGGACATTAAGTTCCAAGAAACTATTAGTACATGATTTTGAAGACAACGTATTTGAAAATTTCAATTTATAATTGTTAATTACCTGTCGTGAAGATTGGTGAGAATTATAATCATCCTGGATCATCTCAAAATCGTTGGTCACCCAGGGCATAGGACAATATGAGAGTGCGAGTGAGTTTGAGAAGTGAAGTGAGAACTTATGATTTAGAGGGAAAATCCAATTAAGAGAGCGAAAAAAATTATAATACGTCCAATATTTTATTTTTTTAAATTCATCTTATTATTATAACAGTTGTTTTTAACTGCTATAAAATGCTTTCTGCCGTAAGTTTTATATCATGCGTGCTTTGGTCAAATATGATGTGTGGTGAAACTTTTATGATTTTATTAGCTAATAGGTTTTGATTCAAATAAAAATTCAATAACAGGTTTTTATTTATTATATTTAATTTTATTACTAATGCTGACTTTTAATTCCACGCGGTGGATTCTAACGTAGTCAAGTAGAATACGCATTACTTTTTATATTAATGTTAATATTTTTTCTTATAAAGTTGCATTTAATAAGGAAAACTTGATAATTAAGCAGATGAGAATTTCTACACATTCAATAAATTTCAAGAGTTTTTTTTAATTCATTTTAAATCTCTTGGGCATTAAGTTAGAATTTATTTATTTTTAATTAATAAGTATTTTAATTCTTAAATTAACTGTGTGTCTGATCCCACCAAAAAATATAAATTAAATAGTCAGGAGTCTTTGAATGTCCGTTTTTATTCTTGTTAGTTACCTACCATTCAAATAACATGTCTTCAATTATTTTAACTTTATTTAATTGCTATAGACCACCGAGTTTTTTTTTTTCTTTCAAATCTTCGTAATGTTACATAAAATTGCTAATTAAAACGCGAGTTTCAGGGTCAGTAGACAACATGCATACACAAGGTTAGGTCGTGCCTTTCTGCCCACCTTGATAGTCTATGGTTGATGTAATAATCATATATGGCTTGAACTAGACAATGTTTTTAGAAAAGCGTATGCAGCGTTGACTAAAAAACAAAAAAAAAAAAAAGAAAGAGAAAATAATATACATGCATGTATATAAGTATATTGATTGTATTTGGACTGAAATGATGCTCCTTTAGTTTATTTAATAATTTTTACTTATCTTAGTAATAAATTAAATAATTTTTACTTATCAAAATAAATAAATAAAAATCATGCATACATACAGGTTCCTTTTGTAACAGTAAATAGCATTAGGTATCATTTGACGTGAATAATCCTTTTGTTATATTCTTAATGGTCCATTATTTTTCGCGAAACGAAAAATGCATTACTTTTTAAGCTTATGTCCTGTTATCTTTTTTTTTTTTTTTTTAAATGTTTCAAATATGAAATAAAATGTAAATATTATATTCCGTCGTGTGCTTAGTGAGATTGTTTTGGGGATGAATACAACATGTTCTGTAAAATTATCAAATTGATAAATAAACTTTATTTCACGGTAATTTTTTGTTATGTCAGATAAATATTTTTAGTTTGACAAAAAAAAATAAAAATCCATAACTAGATCTTTGATTCTAGAGTGCCAAAAATACATTATTTGTTAGAATCAAAGGTGGAATGGGAATTCATCAAAGATTTTAAATAGAACTCAAATCAAAACATACATCACACAATCACAATAATTTTCACCATATATCAAGTCCTTTTTTTTTTTTTTTTTTTTTTTTATAAATATTTATAGAAAAATTTATCCAAAAATGATCTTAAACCTATACTAGGTCACAAGGTTTACAAGAACAGAAATCAAATTCTTTTAGTTTACTTGACTGACCAATTTCTCGAAAATTTTACCGAAAAAGATAAACATGGAATTGCCGTTGCATTACAGTCTGATTGCGTGGATAGTATGGTAGAGAATTTTCAGTTGAATAATTTTGAAAGTTCATTCAGATTAAACATCACACTGTCGAATCTTTTGCAGTTATGCCATTTGGTTTTGGATAAGATTTTCTTTAACTTCCACAAAATTTGGTTAGCCCGGTCAACAAGTTACAGTGGACCTCATCCACAAAGAGATCGTGTAGTTATGACGTTTATTTCAAATTTAGCATATCACGATGCTAAGAAAATAAAGTAAATATTTTTATTAACACAATAATATTAAAAATACAAAAAATTATTTAATGTTTATTTTATATATATATATATATATATATTTAACGTTGTTAAATACAATCTAGCTGTCTCTAAAGACTAATGTTAATAAAATTATTAAATTTAGTTTGAAATTTTCAATATTTAAAAAGTACAAAGTTCTGTTAAAGTTTGTTTTCTCTGTTTACAAAATTTAGATTTGACAGCTTATTTAGAAACAAGTATGTTTTGTTACTTTGAATTAAATTGGTGTAGTTTTTTTTAATATATATATTGGACAAATTTATTAATTATGGTTTATCAATATTTTTTTTAAAAAATTGGAGTATTAGTTTAATGAATGGTTGTACCCATAACCATTAAGACATTAATCAAATAGAAATCAATCAAAACTAACCCCCAACAAACCTGAACACCCCTAAACGAACAAACGGTTGCTATCTGCTACCTACCAAGTAACTAGTAGGATTCGATCGCGTCCTGCAGATTTTATCTTTCGCACTCATATTAATGAAACTTGTTTATAAAATGATTAATGATCTATGAATGATTTTTCTTCCAATTACAAAGACTAAACTATTCTTATTAATTAATAATTCTGAAATTACAAATAAAAATGATAAATCATTCCGTAAACGAAATGGGTATTGTGCGTAACATAAAAAAAAGTGCCGGAATATTTGTTTGTCAACCTTGAATTTGTCAAAGGAGACGAAGCTTTAATATATTGTTTTTCCAATCTGAACATAAGGGATTCTGTGCCTCTTAATCTACACTAGGAATATTATTATTATAATCTTGTTAGGTGGCTAGTTTCAGTATATAAGGACACATTTGTGCCAAACGTGAAGCGATGAATTAAGCAGAATCATTGACAGCGAAACCATAGAAAGATAAAGTATAATAATAAGAAATGGCATGCAACGGATTTTGCATTCTCGTCCTCATTGCTTTTGTTCTTGTGATTGGCAAATCCAATGTAAACTGCACAGAAACTGTTGCAGTTGAGCCAATTATTGATATTGCTTCCCTGAATCGGGACAGTTTCCCACCAGACTTCATCTTTGGAGCTGGATCCTCATCATACCAGGTATTGTATATAAACACTTCTAACATTTTTGTTCAAAGAAAATAATCAAACTCCGGTACCAGAAAATTTATAAAAACTTACGCTTATTGTTCAACTGGATTCTTTCAACTTGACTCTTCTAACATCAATGAGATATATATAGTACTAATTAATAATGTATTTTTTCATTTTACTTATTAGACACGATCTTGATTATGTTGTGCTTGTGAAACATATATATGTATAGTTCGAAGGTGCAGCAAGTGAAGGTGGTAGGGGACCAAGTATATGGGATACTTTCACCCATGAATATCCAGGTACATATATTATATGCAGTTTTTGTGTTTCTTTCTTTCCAAGATACACGGGACTAGAGAAAGAGACTGGAAAGGGGATGTTTGACCTGTTATCTTTTATACTATATGGTTTGGCCGATTTACAAGCATAATTTACGATATGTACCATCTTGAATTGATATGCAGAAAAGATACAGGACAAAAGCAATGGAGATGTGGCCATAGATGCATATCACCGTTACAAGGTATGGTTGCTTCAAACTATTAACTTCTTTTTTTGTATCTTCTAACTTGAAGAACCAACCATGTACATTTAAATATGTGGAATTCATAATTTAAATTGACTTATAAAAATGGATTGAAATGTGTGTTTCTAATTTTTAAAATTAATTATTACTACTTAATTGAACTTATTTTTATAACTAACACTTGTGTTTTATTTATGAACTATAAAACTAAAAGGTATATATAAAAACTTCCTGCTTTAGGGTTTAATTTATACAAATTATCATTGTAAAATATTTTTATACGGGTATTTAATAAAATTTGATTACTTTACTATGTCATTCTATTTATTAAATATATGATGTCATGATAAAGTGATTTCTTATTAAATGTTTATATAAAAATATTTTAAGCTGACAATATATATAAATTAAGCTCATAAAACAAACTAATTACTTAAAGAGCAAATAAGATCTTGATTAATGATTGTGAATTTCGATTAGGTAAACAGATTTTCTATTCTAAAAGTAAAGTAAATTAAAAATTAAATAGGCTATAGCTCGAGTAGTGTATTTTTTTAATTGTTTGGTGCAATATAATAACATGTGTTATCCATATATATTATAGGAAGATGTTAAGATTGTAAAGGATATGAACTTGGATTCATACAGATTCTCGATTTCTTGGTCCAGAATACTACCAAGTAAGTCAGTCGTTGATTAAAGATTATTTTAGATTAAATTTGACCTACTTGAATTAATTTAACCATATAAAATTGATTTTTTACAAACCATACATCCACCATAGAAGGAAAGCTAAGTGGAGGAATAAATCAAGAAGGAATCAACTATTACAATAATCTCATAAATGAGCTAGTGGCTAATGGTAAGGTCCAAACTCAGTTGACTAAATTTTTTATTGCTTTTCCTTTTACCATATTTTTTGTTGTTAATAGTCATATACTAATTAAATATAAAAAATTGTAGGCATACAACCATTTGTAACTCTTTTTCACTGGGATCTTCCTCAATCTTTAGAAGATGAATATGGTGGCTTTCTAAGTCCTCTCATAGTGTGAGTTTTAGTTCCAAAGTATTATTGCACACTTAGAAAATTCAATAGCTAGATATGAATATAACTTTGTTGAACACCTATATCAATGTTCAGTAAAGATTTTCGAGATTATGCGGAACTTTGCTTCAAGGAATTTGGAGATAGGGTTAAGTATTGGGTTACATTGAATGAGCCATGGAGTTACAGTAATAATGGCTATGCAAATGGAAGAATGGCACCGGGACGTTGTTCTGCGTGGGTAAATCCAAATTGCACTGGGGGTGATTCTGGCACAGAGCCCTATTTAGTCACGCATTACCAACTACTTGCTCATGCAGCGGCTGTCCGTGCATACAAGACCAAGTATCAGGTTCATTATTTGTTAAGAACCTTGTAAATTCAAAATTTGTTATAGTTTACCATACTATTTTGAACCGCTTAGGGCTTGGCATAAAAAAAATTATCTTAAAGGACATCACTTTAGTTTTGTAAATATAAGAAATTGGATGTTGTAATAAGCTAAAATATATAAATATGCATGTGCAGGAATCACAGAAGGGTTTGATAGGCATTACCTTAGTAGCTAATTGGTATCTACCATTCTCAAATACCAAATCTGATCAAAAGGCTAGTGAAAGAGCAATTGACTTCATGTTTGGATGGTAAGAAATTCCTTTTTGTCTTCTACCTCTTCTCTCTTCATTTTAATTTATCAACAAAATACATATTCATATACTGTTCCATAAACCCAAAAAGATTCATGTATACTGTGCGTAAGATTTTTTTTTAAAAAGAGTTAGGTGCCTTCAAGGGTTTATATAATAAGGTTTACATGAAGGAAACTTGTTATTGCTTTTGGGTGTTAAACTTTGCCATTACCTGTTGATGGAAAATTAAATCAAAAGCTTATTGATTTCAGGTTTATGGATCCACTAACATCAGGAGACTATCCAAAAATCATGCGCTCCCTTGTGAGAACACGGTTGCCAAAGTTTACTACAGAGCAATCTAGGCTACTTATTGGTTCATTTGATTTTATTGGCCTAAACTACTATTCTTCAACATACGCCTCTGATGCACCTCATCTAAGTAATACTAGACCTAACTATGTAACAGATTCTTTGATGGTTCCTGAATGTAAGCAATCAATCTACAACATTTTATCAATTCTCTAAATTGCCTATATCTGGTGAATTTGATCATGGTTGACAATGTCTTATCTTATGTGCGATTAATTGCAGTTGAGCGTGATGGAAAACCCATAGGTATAAAGGTATGTGTATAAAAAACCTAAGCTTGCAAATGTTCTTTATTTTCAATCCATTTAATAAAGTATGAAACTGACCTTTTAATTTTATAACTATGTAGATTGCTTCTGATTGGTTGTATGTTTGTCCAAGAGGAATTCTTGATCTTCTATTATATACAAAGGAAAAGTATAATAATCCTTTGATTTACATCACTGAAAATGGTGAGTAAAACTTATTTATCTATGGTTTTTAATTTCCTTGAAAGCAATAGCATATATAACATAACCATATGTGAATTTTTTTCATTTTTCTTTTGGTTTCTTGAAAGAAGGATGCTTGACTATTTGCATCATACATACTTTTTTTTTTACAGGTATAAATGAATTTAGTGACCCAACACTATCACTAGAGGAATCTCTTTTAGATACTTTTAGAATTGATTATCATTATCGTCATCTGTTTTATCTGCGATCTGCAATTAGGTAAGTAGTATTTTATACATTCCTAAAATGTTGTGCTTTCTCAGTTTGAAAGTTAACTCTTCCATCTTTTCTTTATTTTAATTTGCTTCCTTCAAATCATATGACAGGCATGGTGTGAATGTAAAGGGATACTACGTATGGTCTTTATTCGACAATTTTGAATGGTCTTCAGGTTATACAGTGCGATTTGGAATGACTTTTATAGATTATAAAAATAATTTGAGAAGATATCAGAAACTCTCTGCAATATGGTTCAAGAATTTTCTTAAGAAGACTAGACTTTATGATTCTAGTTGATAAAATTGTTTTGAGATTCATTTATTAAATAGTTACACTTGTAAATAATTATTTAAGTTTATATTTTTTTATTTGTTCCAATAAGGTCTCATTGGACCTGAAAGAAAATGAAAAATGAAGATATAAATTTATTGATTTTACATTTAATTATTATTACAATAAAAATAAAAATAACATATATGATTATAGGTTTTACACTTGGCTTGGATTCCAAGTGGCAGTCTCAATGTTGTAAAAAACATTATAATTAACACTTCGGGCTAGTACTAAGTGAAAAAGATGAAATCCTTAGGCACTCAATCGTGCTGCTTTAATTTGCTTAACAAAAAGATGTCTTGCAAGACTATAAGGAATATTCAATGAAGAATTGTTAACGTGGTAAAGGAAAAAAAATGGTAATAAGGTAAAGAAATGAGAAAACCAAGAATTGTTTATATTTTCTGTCATTGTAACTTAAGTCACTTACATACCAGTGAATTCAATTTATGATTATCTATTTTATAAAAATAAGTGGCGAGTAATAAATACCTTTTAAGTCACATTGTGTATGAATAGTCATGAACCCTATTTTAAAGACTATATATTATTTATTGGTTTTTGTAACGTGTGAAATAATGCACACAATAGAGAAATTAATGACCTAGTTTTACCTTATTTATATCAATATATTATTGATGATTCTTTCAAATCAAATAATAATAATTATTTTTATTTAGATCAATAGATTTACATCGGATCAAAATAGTAAATATCCCTTTTTTATTTATTAAATAAATTCACTTCTTATAACATTTCTCTTTTAATAAAATAATAACTATCTATACTCTATATTTCTATTCTATGCGTACCTGGCTCCTATTGTCATATGGTCGGTGGTCCTCTTTTAAATAGATTAAATTGTAATTATGTTTTTTTTTAATTTTTAATATGCGATTTTAATTCACCTTTTTTATTTTATTTTGGTTTATCTATTTTTTTCTGCAATTTTGGTCTGTTAATTTTTAAAAATTCATAATTTTTTGTCAAATTTTTAATTATACATATATTTATTTTATTTTTTATATTTTAATTAATATTGAAGATTGATAATTAATATTTAATAATTAAAAATAATTTACTTAATTAAAATAAAAAAACGTATATACAAAATTAAAGATTGAATTAAAATTATTGATTTTTAAAAGTTAAAGACCAAAATCACTTATAAAAAATTAGAATGGAACTAAAATAATAAATTAACCCTTTTAATCCATAGCCTCTTCAAAGTACTGTCGTAAACATCTTTCGTACATATGTGGATGACATAAGTTGGATTGTAGTAGATAGGTAAAAAAGTATTATTTGTTATTTTTTTATTTCTTTTATAATCATTTATTTCCTTTTAATAATATTTTTACTATGTTCCAATATATATATTATCTTTTAAGTGGATTGACTTTAATCGAAAATGTCTGAGATGCTACAAATACAAGGGAGCCACTGTGACCAAAGTTGCAATTCTACTGTCGTATCATTTTATTTTTATTTTTATAAGAGTATAATATCCATTGTGCCATAGTGATTAGTGAATAATGTAATACTTTACTATTGAATAGATTTTTTTTTTTTATTGAAAGTGTATCTACTGATCTAAATAAAAAAAGGATAGTAACTTTTTTAAAGAATAATTTATAATATATTAATCTAAATTAAATAAAAATAAGTCATTAATTATTCTCATTACATTGCACATGTTAAAAAAAAATCAATTATTTGTATCTTTTACAAGGTGATATAAGAAATTAATGTTTCTAGATTGGTGTATCTAACAATTAATTAATAATATTAATTTTATCATCTATGATAATTCTATCTAATTCAAACAAAATTATCTCTAATAAAAAAAATATTTGTGATTAAAAAAATCAATTAACTTATCAATGGGCGCTACCTTACAATTTCCATCATGGGATGCCATTTTCATTCTGGTGTCCACGTAACTGAAAACGATTATACAAGATACAGAAATTATTAAACAATTATTCTAATTTACTGTTTTAATGAGTGGTGGGTGAATGGAGTAATATAACGACTAAACCATGGCCACATTCCAATGTATTTCTATTGCATTCAGTAAACCTTGTCAACCTAGAAGAAGAGTCTGTATACCCAAGTCAGAATGCAAACTATTACAATGTTTATTCGACTTTCTTATGTTTTGTGTTACCAAAATGCATATATCTTCATATAAAAGAGCTACAACTAGGGAATGGATTAAATCATAAAGTTAAAGAAGACCTGCTTGATGTTAAGTCATGAAACAAATATCACAATTAAATATTTGAGGAGAAAAAACCGTTATTTCGTACAATGAGACTACTTAAATCTTGTGACATGTAAAGGCATGATCTCCAATTTTTACCAAAAGCGAGGATCAATGCAGCTCCTACTAAGTCATATACTATCTTCTACTTAAACACTTAAGTGTTTCCAAGACTGGTCTGCAAATCTAACTTTTTATTTCTTTTCTTGACTCTTCTACTAAAATTATAGTTCAAGAACCTAGCTTACATCGTTAAAAATGACATGTTTTACAGATTAAATTAAAATAAACCACATACCATCAATAGACATTATAACAGCAGTATCTTAACCTTTCCACTAATGTGATTGAGTTCTCACTCTGCATTGCTGGTTTCTACTTTCCTGTAATCTTACAATTTGTACAATTAGTTTCATAAAGATCTTCACCAGTACAATGTGCAAAAATCTCTTCGAGTGCCTCTTCCCACAAATACAGAATTAGCTACTTCTTAGCAAAGGTCCTAATCTTGGGATTTTGAGGGTTGATTTTGAAGCCATGAAGAGCCTGCATGGCCATGGATTATTGCACCTCACCTTCGAAATCAACAAATGTGATACCTGGCTTTGCTTCAAATTTCAATCAATCACACTTCCTTAAAACCTGGGTATTGTTCGAAGAGCATTTCCAGCACCCTACTGGTAGTTTCATGAGGCAAATTATATATGAACCAAATATTGTTTAGGAGCCGCTATTTCTTGAGCAGCAGGTCCTTGACGAAATGATTCCCGCAGACAATGGTACATGACTACATGTTCTTGGTTAGTGCAAGTAACAGGAGAATAGACATGTACATGAAACATTACCATCATATTCACAGAACAACAGTTAAACTAAAGAAAATAACATTAATCGTCATTCTTTAGTTTGCTAGTTTCATTAATCATTCATGGTTGAGACTGTGGGATACAAACATTAATCTGATGGCCCAACTTTGTTAGAGGGGAGTCAGGCACTAAATTTTGGATGGAAAATACGGATGAATGAATGAGCACACGCGTTCTTACATGGTTAACATGGTAAGCAATTGGATAGAGCATCAAATATTTTAGCTTATGTAAGCTACGCAGTTGGATAGAACATGTAATGTCTTCAAATATAGCTTTTAGAAAATATAGAAGGATTAATTTATTGAAATGTTAAAAGTAAAATAGACGAGGGAGGAAAGTAAAAATAGTAAGGGCTGCACCCTGTGCCGAGAAGATGGATTGTACTGAGATATATGGTATAGAAATCTCCAAAACTTAAAAACACATACAAGAAAAGCTGCTCCACCTTAGAAATAAACAAAACCATTTCCATACACATTTAGGTTGTGAATGTTATCTTGATGAAATATTGATATGAAATTATGGTTCAAAGTTTGGGTTATGTCTATGCCAAAATAAGTACAAAAAAAATGAAAAGAATATAAATTCAAGAAGATAGAAAGATGTAGCAAGTCACGAGAGACTAAAGAGAGACGCAGGAGAATAATTTGCAACTCACGTGTCATCTCGAAGTATGCTACATGATTGTTATTGTGAAATCATACAAAATCCTTACTCCTTCTCTTTAATGTTCAATGAGTCTAGAGTGTATAGATATAGAACCTGAAATAGTGAATAAGGACTCACAAGTCATAACAACATTCAATCTTTCAAATCAAAGTGAATCATCAATTATGATAATTAATAAATGTCTCGTAAAGAACCATTTCACTCATTGTAGAATAGAAAGGCATGCTGTAGTAACAAACAAATCAGTTAAGGTTATATTAAAAAGACATAGACATGTATTAAAATCCAACTCAAGTAGCACATAGGTATTGTTCCATTATGAAGGTTCATTTCATGATGCACAGAACTTACGTCCATGTTAGTTATTTTTCTTTGATTCGGCAAGTGTACCGATTCAATTGTAATATAGTACCTTTTCAGGTACGGATGTCGTATCCACAGGGAACAGTTTTGGTAAATTTTCTTATGATTTAAAGCTCTCTGAGTCTTAAGCCAACTGAACA
>JAMLFT010002495.1:0-25297 GCA_026544285.1 Pachyrhizus erosus | reverse complement strand
CTCATAAATATGATAATAATAATATTAATTTTTATTTATAAAAATTAAACTTAAAAGTATAAAAAATTACAAGCACACTCTTCAATCTATTAAGTTAGACTCTCTTAACAATTATTAATATGATATGTTTTTTTTATTAATTATTTTTTGTATTTTTTTTTATCAATTATGTCAAATTTGATTATTTGTGTTATTGAAATTTAATGCTACTAATAAATTAAATACTAACATAAATTTGTTCTTATTCTTTTACGTATTTTAGATTTTTTTTTCTCTTAAATTATGATTTTTAAAATTAGACTTTACATATAATTTATTTTATTTTAATTCATATATTTATACAAAATAACATGACTTTAGTTTTAAAAAACATGTGATTTTAATTCTTAATGAGATATAAGTTTTTTCAATAAGATTAAAAGTCACAAAAGATATAATACAATCAGACGAATTTAAACACATGGTGGAGTTTTGGGTAGTTGTGCTTAGTAAGATGAGTGGTGGTGGTGCTCCTATGTAATTAAGGAAATGATGGTTTTGATCACTCAAGAACATAAGTTTTATATATAGATCGAGACTCGTTTGTGAATAAAATTTATTTATTAAATTGGCTGGTTATCGATTATAATATATGATAAAAAAAAATCAACAAAATTTGGATTTAACTAAAGAGGTTAATTTTTCATAACATGGGATATTCAAATTAAAATTCTCATAATAAAAAATATGTTTATATTTAATATCTAAGCCTTGCTAGAACAAAGATAGCATGAAAAGAAAAAGTGTACCTCATCTATGTTTGGGTATAGTAAAAGGCACCTTTCTTCATTTTTATTTTCCTAAGTTACCTTCATGTTAACCAAAAATAAAAAATCGTTGTCCAAATGTACACAGATGTTAACTCCAAATGAATTTTTCTTCTACCCGTAGTACTTTTTAATAGTTGTTTATTCTATCTCTTGTTGTATTGTATTGCTTCTTTAATTTAGTAAGTTCATACTCACCATGCAGATCATGGCCAATTTTCTAGTTGTAATAATAACTATACTTTGAAAGTATGATTTTTTTTTTCAAGTCCTTATAAATCTTTTGTAAAGAATAAAAATATATCGTATTTTTAAGAAATAAAAATATTTAAGTTTAAATGAAAAACAAACATATTTAATATCTTAAAATATATATTATATATATTTAATATTTTTTATTTAATTATTAAAAATAATTAATTTATAACCAAAGCATGCTAATTATTCATTCTATTAGAGTCGATCTAACAATGAAGAGTTGAAATAAATGTATAAAAATTTAAGGAATGTTTATTTTAGGATTTATTTATTTATTTTCAAAAATATGAAATTGAACAAAATTATTTTCATATCTATTAAGAGATAATAAAATAAGTATTATTAAATATATCACATTTTTATAAAATATTAAAAAATAAAATTCTCATATTATATTTTTAAAAATAATACTTTTGAAATAAAACAAATAATCTGCAAAATAAACTCTTTCTTAAGTTGGATCCTTTTTTATTTTGTAGCCACTGTAATTAGGACCTTTGAGTTTCCGGTGGACTTCAAAATAGGGTTATTTAGACCAACTATGAAACTAATATTCTATCTGGAGTTTAATCACAAGTAAAACTTTTTGTTCTTTCTTGAGAATGTATTTTACAAAAATTGAGATCTATTTCTATAAATTCAGTGTGTATTGTTAATTAAATTATACCCACTTAATACTTAAGTTAGATCTTGTTGTTGATATTGTAAAAACTTAAATTAGATTTTGTAGTTGATATTGTAAAAAGAATAAAAGCATACTAATTATCCGGGTAAAGTAAAAGGGTTGCTTAGGAGTTATTAATTAATGTGGTGGCTGAAAAGTGAAGGTTGGCTACTATTGTTGATGCAAGTCAACAGCCCCCAACTTGCACCTTGCAATTGGAATTGTGAATTGTGCATG
Source organism: Pachyrhizus erosus (assembly GCA_026544285.1). Lineage (NCBI taxonomy): Eukaryota > Viridiplantae > Streptophyta > Magnoliopsida > Fabales > Fabaceae > Pachyrhizus > Pachyrhizus erosus. The sequence goes on along the minus strand of JAMLFT010002495.1, from coordinate 23,332 downwards.
TTATGGACACTGACCCTTATAAAGAACAGTGCATGAGTTTAAGAACCTATCTCCATCTCTATTTTTGCTGCACGCACATGGGTTGCTCTCATTCATGATTCATCATCCCCTTAGCCTTATTCTCTGTCACTTCTCCTTTTCTAAAATCCGTCTCAGCAATTTTGATCCTTTTTAGTTTTCAAACTTTATAATAATTTGACATAAAACAATGCACGAATCACTAACGAGTTTCAATGGCCTTTGTGTATTGTGGTGCAACATTGATTTTTGGATGGAATTGCCAACTTTGACCTCACTGACATCTGATATATTCTTAATTTATGTACTGATCATTCAATACTTATAGTGTAATTTAATAAGGTTGCAACAATTTCAAGCTGAAAACAGTAAAAGTGGATTAGGGTGAGATTTTTCATGCATTGGAATCCTTCTTCCTCGTAGTGAATTTGGTGCTGAACTCTTCTCAATATAAGGTTTTATGTTTTGTTTAAATAAGTTTTTCTATGAGTATTTATTGAAGATAAAAATAAAAAATTAAAATTTACTTGCACGAAAGTGTGGAGATATTTTTTTTTTATCTTTTTTGTAACTTTTTGTTCAATTATTCTACTATATCAAAAAATGAATAATTATAAAGACACACCGACGTTTAAGTAGCAAATTATTTAATAGAATAAATAAAAATGAAAAGTTGATTTATTTAGATAATCTAATTATATTTATATACCTTTTAATGTACTAAGGATCTATGAGCTGAAAGATTACAAAGTTGTTCATTAACCTTTTAAAGATTAATAATGTGAGATTACCATGTATTAGGATTAATGAATATCTTTCAATTAATCAATTTGGGTGCTAAGATGTTAAAATGTTATCGAAATGTGGTTATCAATATTTTCAAGAATCATAGTAACTACCTATACCAAAATAGCTTATTGGTTTGAGATAGGTCCCGATCATATAGGTTGATCCTTTTGATCAAACTGATTATACTAATATAAAATAAAATATTGTTTATAAATTAAAATTTATTTTAAAATAAATTAATTTATAAAACTATTTTATATTAATTTTTTTATTTACCTCGTCATCGTTGGGTTTTCTGTCATGTGCACTGTTCAATATATGTGTTTGTCTAAAAGTTTAAAAAAATATTTATTATTATTATTTGAATTATATCTTTGTTTTTATCTAAAATATTTTGCACACTTATTATAAATGAGAGAAAACTAATAGGGAAAGTCATAACTAAAAATTAAAACTAATTTTAATATAAACAAAGATATTGATTACCTTTCTTAATTTTGTTTACTGTCTTTCTAAGCAGATAGATGAAAAAAGTTTTACTAACTTGTCTTTAAGAAACTAATAATATAACTTTTCTTAAAAATATTACATCGAAGACATACATATTAAAAATGATGATAAAATATATTGATAGTATTTAATATTTTTTTTTTACTTATGAGCCTTGAACCAGTGCTCACACTTGTTAAAGTATGTAGAAAAAAAAAACATAATATTCATGAAAAAAGTGTAAATTTAAAAAAAAAACATGTTAAATCAATATTAAATAACTTTTACGGTTGTGATAATTTTTCACCAAAGAAAAATAAAAAAAGAGAAAAAAAAAAAAAACTAGAAGCCATAATGGAACAAAATAGATGTATATACCATGAGCAAAGAGAATATCTATGCTTTTAGGTTGAATGTGTGTTTGGGTGAGAGTTTGTAAAACTAATTTAATTTGAATGAAATTGATTTCATGGAATTAATTTTGATTAAATTAAAGAAAAACAAAATAAATAGAGTAGGAAAAAGAAAGAATTAGCCTGAAATCTTCAAATATTGTTTCCAAATCTTCAATGGATATAAGAGAGAGTGTAAAATGATTCCCACAATAGAATTTTGCAAAAAAAAAAAAAAAAAAAGGCTCAAATCGTGCATATATACTAGTCAAGAAAACTGTCATTGCTCAACGATGATATCTTTAAGTTTTGTTCCATTGGGCAATATAGTTCCCTCACTAAATGAAAGATGATAAAATTGGTTTGAAAGCAATTCACTTTACAAAATGAATTTGTTGCTTGATGAAACAAGAGGTGAAATAACAGAAATCAGAAATTTAACTAGGCAAGATGTTGTATGTTTTATTTGATATTTCAAAAGTTCAATATTTCTAATTAATTAACTTAAAAATTATTTTAAATTAATTTAACTTTTGTCTAAAAATTGAATATTTTGTTAATTTTGACTTCAACTCATCCATGACTTCGTAGTTGACGTAGTTTTGAAACACTGACATTTTTTTTCTTATAGATATGTATACTTAAAAAAAAATTCTAAGTGAGACATTATCTATCATATCTTTTTCACAGTTTTATCTAAAAAGAAATGTTTCTAGTTTTATTGTCCCAACTATTGTTAGGAAGAGTTTGTTAAATCTTAAAACAACTTGCACACTATAAACAAGTTTTAAAGGATAATATGAATTCATACGTCTCAAGTCAATGTTGTCTATACATATTTAAGTTTGTAGGTTCATGACAAAATATTGATAGTTGGTGATTTAGGAGATTATAACAATACAAACCTTCTTCATCACTAGGTGAATTGAAACAAAAATTATGTGTATTGAAATTCATTAAGCAAAGGAAGAAATTTGTTGTGCAAACTAAAGTAGAAGCTAACATCTTGAAATCCCGTTGGGCGATGGAAGATTCTTTATGAGCGATGACCCTTGTGACAATTTCAACTTCAAATTCTCTCAGCAACCTTATCAATTCACCCAGTGATGGATGAAAAAAATTAACAAAAGAAATAGGTGAAAATTAACAGAAAATAATAAAACAATATCAATAACATATTCTAAAAATAAATAAAATAATATCACATTAATTTATGCTAATATATTATTTTATTTTAAAAATTATCAAATTAAAATAATTTTATTAAAATGAAAAATTTATCCTCCCATCCCATCCCTTGTAAAACCTAAATTCAAAACATCCCTTAAAATATAGACTGAATCATGAGATTGAGCTAAATTGCTACACCTAACATTTGTGAACACCAAAAATTCATTATCACCAAAAATTCATTATCTGACTCAATAATAATTTATAACAATAACAAGAAAATTATGATGAAGATTATCCTTTTCCCTTGGCCATTTGTTTTGTTTCCATGGGAGCCTATAGATTGACATACGGTTAGAAATTGAGATATTCTTACAAACTGCCAACAAATATATATAACTTATTCACATAGACAAACTAGATAAAGCAGCAGGAATAATTAATTCCACAAATCTAGTGAACTGAGGGCCAATCATTCTAATTCTATATTATGTAGAATGAAAGGCTTTTTTTAAGGTTGGTGAATAGTGATTGTGGATTTGCAATAATTGGGACACATGCCATGCCCCATAAATTAATCTCATATAGTAGAATATTAATAATGCTTTGTAGAAAGAAAAAAAGCGGCATATAATAAAGCATTTAAGTGTTTGTACACTGCAGCATGCATTGTATGTTAAGTATTTGTCTCTCACACAGTAGCCTACAAAATTATAATAGAGAATTTCAGTGTATTGTACTCAGCAGCATGCATTATATATGGAGAGTATTTGCCCTGATAACATGCAAAACAAGACCTTTGCATCATGGAATTCTATTAATTGCACTTCTTTTAGATGAGTGCTAATAAAATTCTCTGTAATATTTTTTTAATATTTTTTATTTTAGTTAAAATTTATTAAAAATTAAAAAATTAGAAATGAAATTCTCTAAATAAGAAGTGAGATGCATTCGTGTTTTTATGATTTATAAAAGAAAGAAAAATATTAGCAATAGTTTATATGATATTTCTTTTTTAATACTCTTTTTATTTTTAGATTAAATTTAATAAAAATTATCAATTAAATAAATTTCATTTATTATTTAATGACTCTTTTGATTTAAAAATAAAACTTATCAAAATTAATAATTTTAATAAAGTGTTAAAAAGAAAGTAGATGATCTATGGTTTTTTTGATTTACCCTTTTATTAATGAGGAGATAAAAGTTGAAGCATTACTAGCGGCAAAAGTCTAAATCAGGTCTTATGGAGTAGCTTTTAGTCTGCATCATTATTACAGCATTTCCATGCCAATCCTTTTCAAAACGACAATCAAATCCTGTCGTATTCATTCTGGTAGGAGGAATTTATACTAGAACTAGGCGTAAGCAAGGGACAGTTTTCGCCATCACGCTGTACCACAATTGGTTCGATCCTAATAAATTGTGCCACAGCAAAACGATTTGAGCACATAGAATGTTCTGGTGACATGCATATCCAAATGGCAAGACAATTAAGAATTTCATGCCACTTTAATTTGATAAAATTACATGCATGGAACATCTCACGTTATTGCTTATGGTATAAGCAGATTATAATATATAAACAATTGACAATTTTCATTTTATAAGATTAAATTAATCTATAATTTAAATTTTAAAATAATATCAAAATTTATCTTAATAATTATTATTATTGGATCTATATAATATTGACTATCTGGTTATTATAAAATCATTTATAAATAATTAATCTTATAAATTTTAAGTTTGAGATATTACTTGAAGTGAGGAGTATATTAGAGATTGTACATGTTATGATCAAATCATACTATATAAATGAAAAAAGGATTTTATGAACATGCATGTACCACGATGCTACTGCACAAGTGACATTCAGCAAAACATGGCATTCCATAATGGCGTGGTTTCAAAAGAAACGCGTGGAGGACTCATTGTTTGACAACTCGAAAGATAGATAGTTCGAGAGAAACATTTGTACCCTTAGCTTAATCCACGGTTGGTGTTTATGGCTTTGCAATGGGCAATGTGGCAACGTAGGACACATAAATGAAGAAGCCCCTCCTTTGTGTGTGTGGTTTCAATTTTGATCTGAGTCGCTTTGATTATGATCTGGTCTGAATATTTTGATGAAAATCTTGGGAACAAAATTCGAAGGATATTCTATCCTTTTGATCAACGTTGTCAAATTGTCGTCCAAGAAATGTTCTGAGTACCATGTTAGAGCAAATCTTTATCAATGAAGGAGGGAAAATCTAAGAATTTTAGCTTCTAGTGGTGATCCATGTTTGTTCTTTCCTTAGATTCTACTTCAATTGTGACAAAAATTAGAAGACTCTAGACTAGATAGGTTGAAAGAGATTGATGATACAACCAAACAGTTAATAATTCTCGGATGTCTTTTGGATTGTTGCTAGCACTTCTTTTAAGTAATGGACTTGCTATATGATATGCAATGAGACTGAACATGCTAAACATTTAATGATGATTTGTGGCAAAGCACATTTATTTTTTGTCACCAATGAAATTGTCTTGTTTTCTTTGTGTTGGTAAACAAAGGGAGACAACTTGATAGAATTGAGAGGCATTTTTAATAATATCAGACAGAATTCCAATCATATTTTTAGGTTGAAAGGATAAAACTTTAAAGAGATCATTATCGATAAATTACAAATAAATTATTAAAATGAATTTGACATTACACGTTAATTCAAAATTTTAAAATAATAAATTTATGAATCTTTCTTATTTATATATTATTTAATATAAAATTTCATTTTCATATTTATACTCTAACATATAAAATTATTACAAAAATTTAATCTGCAAGTAATTTTTTCTAATTTAAGTTACTCAACTATCTACTGAGGACTGAGAAATATGGTTGATAACAATTGTTCACCTGATCAAATTTTAGTGGCTTTAAAACAAATTGAGGACCCATGAAAATAATGATATTTTACTCCGAACCATTTACTACTTGTGAAAATCTGCATTTACTATGAAAGTGACTTCTAAACCAGCAATAGCCATTTTATACTTAAGGATCATTTCTAATTTTCCAGAAAGTGAAAGGTGCTTTGGTAAAAATCTTGGTCTCGGTAACTGAAATTTTATTTTATTTTTATCAACTTACCATTGATTTGATTAGCCAGTGGTTATGAGAAAGAGTGAAAAGGAAAAGGAGAATGCATTAAATGGAAATATGAAAAAAATAAAAAATAAAAGAGAGAGAGAGAGAGAATGTGCTTGGAGTTTTGGACTCAAAAAGTGTCCTGTGTCCAATAACACTTGTCAATTTTCAATCTTGTACTTTTCACCTTCTCATTCTGGACCACTCACTCCATCAAACTCTACAAAGAACAACTCCACTTTTCCTGGTGAATGAAGGGATGTGTATGAGGAAAGGGGGAAGTTTCAAGTTTGCACTTTGATACCTGCAGTTTTCAGTTTTCACCACTGTGGCACTGGCACTTGCAATAACTTAATGTTGTTGAATAAATGAAAGGACCAACCAAATCTTCTGTTAGTAAGTCCACCCTATTAACTATTTCAAAAGAAGAATGCAACATTGACTCCCACTTAGTCATCCACTTTTTATGGTTCTCTCATACGCCCCAGCAATTTGAGGATTTCATATTTGGTAAATGTGTATGCTATTTTTTGTATAATGGTATAAGTCAAAAGGATTTTTCTCTCAATTTACATTCCCTTTTCAATGTAAAAAATATCTAGAAGTTAATTAGTGCGTGTCGTAAACCATATCTGAAAAACTGGACCTTGATAAAGAAAGGAATACAATGCTTGAAACCTGCCAATTACTTATAAAGGAACAAATAGATAAAATTGATCAATTGATGAAGCTAATTGCTCTTGAAGTTCATTATTTTTAAAATTAAAATATGAATTTAATCTTTAAAAAATCATTTTATTTATTTTAATTTTTAAAAAAAATTGATAAATTTTATCTTTTAAAGATTTGTTTTAATTTTATTCTTTTTTATCAAGTAATTTTTTTATTTTATTTTTTATAATTCAATAAATGATGATGTAATAACAATACTCATTGTCTAATAATCTGTCATGTTATAAAAATATAATTTATTAAAAAAATATGTGATTGTTTTATTAAATTTTTTAATAATATAATAAATTACTTTTAATTATTAAAATTATTGTCATAGTATCATTTAAATTTTAAGAGATAAAAAAAATTAAAATTAAAAAAAAATTATATTTTTCAGATAGTAGATTCATATTTAATACATATTTTAATAATACATTTATGCATAAATTGCTAATTTGCCAATCTACTGCTACTAGCAACATTTATCAAACTCTTCGACCACTACTATAATACAAAGTTCGTATTCCTGTAATGTATACCATTTTGCCAGCGATTCTATTTTAATCTTAAAAAGATATACGCAATAACATCAAAAGCTATGCTTATGTAAAGGTTGTGTTTCCTTCAGCTGCAACATCATCATATGTTCTTTAGCTCTGCTTAATTAGATTCAAATAAACATTATAATCCATGGAATATGGAAGAAACAGCAAACCATTATCAGTGTATCTTTATTATTATTAATCAATGCTTTTGGTTAATAATAAATCCTGCACTAGTGTAGGAATAATTCGAATCCACCGTGCATCACTAACAATGCTTAAACAAAAAATAATCATCGAAAGTTCTGATAGCAGATATTGCCAACCATAAAGTTCAATATTTATGCAGAAAAGTCAAAAGTAGTACATTATGATATAGTTAATTATGAATAAGCTAGAATACAATGCATCAAAATTTGCTCGAGGAAATCATATGATGAGGTAGCACCGTAGCAGTGCATCAAATCAGTATGTAATAGGAGCATTTTACAACAGGCAAACAAACAATTTTAAATGTGTAATATTATTTTTATTTTTTTTACATAAGTATGTAATTTTCTGTTTAACTCTTATAGAATTAACTAATCATATTTTATGAAGGGTAGCCTTGAACCGGTAAGTGTTTTTTAGATTATTATAGATATCAATAAATATATGTTATAAAATTTGCTTGGTAAATGTGAAGTGTTAAACATTAATTTATAGAAAATTTCTACCCAGTGTGCAATTCTTAAACTATGGCATATTGAAATGATATATATATTCAAATAAAGGAAACAACTAAATATGCAACAATAATTAATAAATTATATTTATCTACAAATGCAAAAGGTTTTATCATAATATGTAAATCATAAGAATTTTAAATGTCAAAACATGAAAAATTTTAGGATATTTAAAAATAAAATAAAAAATTGTTTCGTTCTATCCCCCACCTCACTGGCTGCTACAACAGTTGGAGGGAGGGAACTGGTTCTGGAGCTTCGTTAACGTTGTAAGAGAAAGAGGATTACTACCTGTAGAGAATCCAATGTCCAAGTTAATTCTTGGTAAAATATAGAAGTTGGATAAATTTATTTAGAAGTATTTTTAATAAATAAATAAATAAGAATTTTTTTTGTAAATTAAAATTAATTTATATATAAATTAAAATTCATTTTTTGATAGAGTATATAAGAACGAACTTCTATAAATTAATTGATGTATATGTTAATTTTAATTTATAATGAAGTTAATTTAAATTTTTTAAAAAAATATTTTAAATAAACTTACTCAAACATGTTAATAAAAAAAAAAAAAACTTGAAGAAAGGGGTTATTATCATATTTATAAATGTAGAGTGGCAACATGTTTAATGTTTAAATGAAGTCATTCTATCATGAATTGTTATAGGAATAAATTGAAGAAGAGACTTACATGAGGTGTCTTATATGCAAGACCCATAATAGATATATAGGTGATGTGCACAGTGAATGCTAAGCCAATTTCCAAATGGAACTCTAATGGTTGGCAATTTGGTTAAATGGTAGACTTGCTTAACTCTTGTATAGTTTTAGGGTACCAAATTGTTTTTCAGGTGTATGTCCCTTCTATAACAAAACCTTATATATGACCTTAGACAACCCTATCATTCAATAGAAAAATTCATCCATGGGAGAACAACAATGCAAAACAAAATAAATTATTAGTTGTACTACCATCAAATCGTATTAAATCGACAAAATGCATATATAAAGAAAATTAACATAATTATAACATATTCATAATTTAAATTTTTTTTTATACTATTATTCAATCATGGATTTGAATGTATAATAAGATTTTTAATTTTTGTAATATTTATTTTAAAAATTATATCTAAAACAATTTCTAATTACAATATATGAAAACTAAACTAAAACAACTACATAATTTTTTACAGAATCTTTAAATTTTGTTTATTAGCCTAACTTCAATTGATATTATTTATTACTGTTGTAATAGACTATAATCTCATTCCTGTTTGGCATTGCACATGACAAATAACTTACAGAACATCGGCCATGTTTGTGTTATTATTTTTTTAATGAACTAAATCAATGTTTTAATTTTTTAAAACATTGAAAATTAATAAGTAGATTATTTAAGAAATAAATAGATAAAAATCTCATGAAACGATTTTATTACTTTATAAAATAAAATAAAATAAATCATTTAACTTCAAAACATAGTTCTAAACATTATAATATAGGAATTTTTTTCACAACTTGGCTAAATACACCCCCCAAAAAAAAATCCATTTTATATTGTACCAAAAACATTTATTTTAGGTAAACATAAGGTCCAGCTCCCTGGGCCACGTATTTTATGTAGATTATATATTGTCACTTGTTATTTACACATTGAATGTTTACTAACTACACCCTCACCCCCTATTTATATTTTTATTATAAAAAATCATTAACTTCATTTTCCATTATTTAAATCCTACTTTTAAACCTTTTATTTTTTATTATTTAAAATTTTATTCATCTTATCTTTATTGTTCTTTAAACCATCTTCACCATTATATTTATTGTATAATATTATATTTTCCATCAAAATTATTTGTAATATTGTGTGTCTTTCTTTGTGTGGTACTACGTTGTAAGATAAGTTGATTACTAACTTCATTTATTATACAATGTAAATGAAACTTCATTTTTTTATATAATAAAAAATAAGACAACATTGTAACGCTGCAAAACAAAACTTTTGACAGTGACTTTTCACATTGTTATGTCTATGGATAGTTTTGAATATGTATTTTTTGTCTCTTAACTCCAAGCCACTAGCGTTCAAATAAGTGTACACGTTAATGATTAGTGTAATGCATTAAGATACGTGCATATAATTTGAATTCGATTTTTGTTATTAACTACTAGAAAATAAATTTTTGGTAGTCATTTCTAGAACTATGTATTATAGTTTTAGAAATTATTTTTTAAAATTGATATATGTTATTCTAAAAAGTTATTTTTATTATTATTTTATTTTATTTTACCTAGTCACAAATTTATTTATTTTCTATTTTTATTTTTATTTATATGTAAACATAAAACATCAAATTAGAAAGCCGTATGAAGAGATGAATATTTCAATGTGAAAAAATGGGCCCATTTCAAAGGGTATAAAACTAATGTTACAAAGAGTATAATTGACAATAATAAAAAAAAGAATATAGAAGATGTAATAGCAAGTGCCTTATTTATTTGACACACCTCATCTAAAAAAAGAGAATTGCTAAGTGATAATTTTTATTTATGTCTCTTTGTTTTACTAATAAACTTTCTTTTTATATTTTTTTAAAATATATCTTTTTTTATATAAAAACTAATTTTGAAAATGGGTCAAAATTTTAACACATTTTGGAAAGTACTTTTCAAAAATATTAAGTAAAACATATTTTGGAAAGTACTTTCTAAAAACTCATTTTTTAAGAAAATGAAGAGGTATCAATTTCCTTTGAGGGGATAAACTTTATACTATTCGAGATAATTCATGATAGGGATACCACTATCACATAGAACTTAAGTGTTTGGTTGTGCTTTTCACTGTCTTGAAAATTTATTTTTCAATTGGAGAAGATACTTTATTAATATATACATGATTTTCATTATTACTTTATTTGAAAGAATTGTTATAATTATGATTGGAGTGTTGATCCATTCACCAGATTGAAATTCTTACACCTTTCAAATTCTCATAATTTTATTTTTCTTACTAGTGTTTCTTCTAAAATAATTGAGAAAGTAATATATATCAATGCATAGCAAACACAAAACAATTTAAAATCAATTGGTATCCTATTTTTTTCTTTTGAAAATTGACTTCCAAAAAGTATTTTCTAAAATTTGTTAGATTGCTAACACTTATAGAAACTACTTTTCAAAATGTGTTAAAATTTTAACATTCTAAAAAGTTAATTTTTAGGATTGTTAAAAATTTAACATTCTAAATAGTGATTTTTGAAAAGAAAAAAAAATAAAGAATATTTTGAGAAAAATATAAAAAAGAAGTATATTAATAAAATTGAAAGGTGTAAATAATAATTCCCATGTTAAATATATCTTCAAATTGTTAAACATATTTTCCTTTTTCTAGTAATTTTACATGTTAAAATAAGTTAAACCTAATAGATCAACTCATTTTACATACTAAAATAAATTAAATTGAGATGTAATTCATCATTTCAACCCACATAATCTAACATGTCTAATTTACCAATAAATTAGGTTGAATTAACTTGTCAAATTAATTTTTTTATTTCTTTTTTATATTATGATAAATTTTTTAATAAATATTATTTTATTAAATATAATATTTTATAAACTACTATAAAATTTAAATTATTTTATTACTTTATGTTATGTTTAGATACATAACATAAAGTAAAAAATGTTTTCATATACATAATTTGGTGTTTTCATATCCTTAGAATACTGATTAAGAAAATAAAAAAAATATTTTTTATTAAAATACATAAAAATGTGTTTTCATATTATTTTGATTAAAAAATATTTAAATTTGTTAACTAATTCTCTAAAAACACTAATGAGCAAGACTCATAAAAACCTTATAACCCTGCCTTGATAAGTTGGTCTGGACGGTGAGACAACATCAGCGTATATGTAAGGTCCAAATAATGAAATCAACGTCCATCAATACAAAGCAAGAAAGCTATTTTAGGAATATTATTATCAGAATAGGAGACATTTTGTTCTCATTTTCAATATAACAACTAAGGAAATATATATTTATATATATAGCAATGCTGATCACTTCTTTGTTGTCAGTGAAAATTTGTGTTATCCACGCCATGCATTGCAAGACCCTCGAGCGTGGTGTCAAGAAGACTTTACACAATATCGGAATCTAGAAGAAAAAAAAAAAAAAACACTTAACATGATTGGTATCAAAGTAATAAGATATTTTTTATTTTAATTCTTTTAAAAAATTTCTTTTTAAATTTTAATCTCTAATCTTAAATAATAATATTAAATTATGACATAATATTAATGTTTAACAATTTATGTATTTATCACATTATTAAAAAATGTGACATATAATTATATTTAATTTTTTTTATAAAATTTTTAAATCGTTATTTGTTCCAAACAGTAAATGACGTTATATTAGATAATGGAAAATCTAAAAATATAGTTTAATAAAAAAAATACATTTAACTATCATATTAGATTTTTTGATAACATAAATTATTAAATTATTAATGCAACGTAGATGTTATTTTATTATTTAACATTGATACTTGATAATAAAAATGTAAAAAAATCTTTAAATAACTATAATAAAAAACACTACTTTTTAAGAACTAAATGATATTTAAGAATAAAAAGAAAAAAATAAAGAATCATGACTCATTTTTATTTAAAAAGAATGTTAGCAACACACTCTTTTTAACATATTTTCTATTATTCGTTGAAATTGATCTCTTTATGTCTCCTTTGTTAGGTTCAATAAATTTCTTTCTTTTGAAAGTAGTCAATTTATTGAGTCGACTATTATTTAATAATTCACTCTCTTAATTTAAATGTAAAATCTACCATATTTTATTTTTAATAAATTTTAACTAATAACAGAAAGTGTTAAAAAAATGTCATTAACATTTCTTAATATTTAATTACTAAAATTGATGTTTTTAGCCAAAACAGTCAAAAGAAAATGGAGATGAACAGTTTTCTAAGAAATAATAAGGGTACAGGAGTATACATTTAACAATTGACAACAATTACTCTATAAATATTAACTTGAGGATAGTTTGATGTCAAGAAATCTCTAGGACATGAGACAATTCAAATTTCAAAAGCTTTTTTATCTTTAATATATTTTAAGGAAAATGATAATGACTTCAAAATCTTATTTTTGAAAAATGACAAAAACAACTTTTTTCTTAATGACTTGTTTGATGGTTAGGATAAAAAAAGTAAACTATGATCATTTATCTTATTATATTTTAATTTAATATTTATTGAACTAACATAATATGATAACCGCATTTTTATAGGTTTTTCTTATCTTACTTCTCAATATAATAATTTTTTAAAATTTACTTTTATCAATATTTAATGTAGTTTTAAAATTATTTTAATATTTATATATTTTTTAAATTAAAAAATGAAGACATTTTTTTAGTTTAATTTAACTTATAATTTTAGAATTTTCAAAAATTAAATTTATTTTTAAAATATATATATAATTTTGATAAAATATAATTATCATTTAAATATCATATATAGTTTATATCAAAACATAAAATAAAATAATACAATATTATCTTATTTATTATCCATCATACATCAAATATTAAATATAATTAAAATTTATTATTTGCTAACTTTTATCTTATTTATTTTTTTATCATATATTATCCTCATCATTAAACAAATCTTTAAAAAGTTTTCTCTCATACCCCGCTCCTCTAGTCTTGATTAGAAACAAGTCTCAGTCATGAGCAAAATAATAATAATAATTTCAATCCCAATTAATTTTTAAAATTATTTTCATTAAAATTTAATATTAAATAAAAAATTTAAAAATAAAACTCCTATCAAATAATTTTTTTTTAAATAATCTCATAAAATAAAATAAATTAAATTAAAATCTGCTTGGAATTTATACCAAAAAACAAACCTTTATTTTTAAAATCCAAACCGGCGGAAATATTTAATTAAAAAGTCATTCACACATTTTTTACCCAAAAAATTTTGTACAAAACATTAATAAAATGCTTATATATAAATAATCGGCCACGTCTACTGCAGAAAAATTAAAAAAGGCTTTCTAAATATGCTCATGCACAATTTCAGAATCTTGTTTAACGTTTGAAGTGTCAACCCTGTTTTGATTGCTAGACCAAAACCACCAATATGCAAATTATATAATCCAGTACATGTTTTCCAGCAACTTGGCAATACCAACCAACATACTAAGCAAAAAGTGCCAACAGCACTAAAACAATCATTTTAACAAACCAAAATTTAAATAAAATTCATATAACTTCATACTTTTTAATTAATCCTGGCTAACAATAGTGCATTAAAAAGTATATTACTAAACTCCTCAATAACTAATATGTCACACCAAGTCGTTCGATTAACCGAGGTAGGTATGAAAAAATGTCCTTCCGATAGTAAAAAACAAAAACAAAAACTAAGGAATAGCGAATCACTGAGAACAATACACTGATTGTAACATTCATTCAACTTATCCAAACAAACAGGTTCCTATAAAGATTACAGACTCCACAATTACTAATATTCAAGGTAGCTTCATAAGGGTATATTATAGTAGAAAGCAACGTAACACAAACAAAAAGACCAAGACACTATTCTGGGACTTGTAATCATAGACAACATCTTGAATAGCAGTTAACCATCAAAACCCGGCATTCAGTCATTTTTACCATAGTTCTCTTTCAACACCATTCTCATATCCAGCAACTTCACTGTAGTAAACAAAACGCAGTCAACAGTTCCAATACCAACTAGCTCCTGCTCCTGGATTTTTCCATGGCCCTGGGAGCTGCAAAGAAAAGAAAAACTACCTAAGCTAAATTGATCACACTACCAGTGTAGTGAATATAGAAATTGAATTGAGACCTTGATGATTAGAGGGTAAAGAGAGAGGGGGTTAATTGTAGACACACACCAGAGGCACTACAATAATAGTTCCTTCAGTTACAATTTACAAGGAAACAATTGCATATACAAATCAGAGATACTTTTAATCATAGTTTCCTTGTGTTACAAGTGTCATGCAAACTACAGTTACCTCTAGGTTTTAAACACTCGTTTAATGATTAATCTGCAGAAGACCAAGCACAAAAACAATATAGTAATGAATCAAACAAAATCATCGCTCAAATAATACAAGAAATTTTTGTTCTCATTCTTATACTATCCCCCATATGAATACAAAGTAACCCTCCATAGTCATAATCTATTGACTTGTAGATTCAACAGTCTCACTTAAAAGCATCAGGATCATAATCTACTGCTGGCTATTAGCCCAGCGTTGCTACAGTCTGATTTAAAACAGAAGCTCCCAGTCCATCAATTCAAGCGATAGTTTTACAGTTCAAGTATGACAGCAACGAAATGAATTACCACCTAGAATACATACCTAAGCCAATGGCATCAGAACCCTTCATGATTTTCAGCCTTTTGCATGTGTCAATGAACATACTGCAAAAAATAGAAAAAGAAACTACAGTTAACAATAGAATGCAAGCTAGAGTGAAACGAAGCAACAATTCAATGATTTCATTCCATCATTCTTCCAGTTGACAATTTCTTGGTACAAAAAGAAGTGATTGCCTACACTTGACGCCTAGGTGCAAATGTGACCATTAACACATTCTAATAGGAAGCATAACCGAGTTACACTACTCAGCAACAAAATCCTAACAACGATCAAGTTCCTAGTCAGAAACAATAAAACTTATAACATACATCAAACTTTAAAGCTATTTGTTCTAGTTCGAAAAATAAAATCACCACTCCCCTAGAATTCTTCCAAATTGAGGCACAATACGAAAAATGGAATATATAAGCCCCTATATATAAACTTAAAAGAAAACTAAACCATCATTATTGCGAGGGGTCAAACTTCAATTGGAAAAATCTCATACGATGTTTTTGTACATATGGAGTTTACGTTTGTTAAACTGTCAAAATAAAAAATAAATATTTTTATACTGTCAGTATCAACCAATTTGAAACCACTCTAAATATTACTTTTATATTAATTACTACAAAAGTCAACAATTTTCTATTAGATGACATGTCATAATTAGATGATAGTATAAAAACATTTAAATTATCAATTTATTCCATTTATATAAAAATCCTGTGTTTTATAATTGCATCATACGGTGCTAAAATGTAAAACCAAAAACTAAAATATATTAAGTATATGTAAGGAACTAAATATAACATGTAAAAAATAACATAAAATTTTGAATAAAATGTTAATATTATATTGATATATTATAATCTATTCTAAATATTCTATAAATATATACCTATAAATATAAATATAATCAGCTCCCAATGAAGTATCCAATTAACATATATTACAAGTTCTTTCTAATCATTTTTTTCCCACTAGAAAAAAATCTAAAAAAATCTTTGCAAGAAAAAAAAATAATGAAGGAGTGCAGACGTAAATCATTCTTGTATCAATTCATGAATCATGATTATATTTTGATTATCATTCTCTGTGCATAAAGGACATAAAACCAGCCTAAATTCAGGAATGACCAACAAAACAATATCTTAGAATTTTGGAAGTACTTGAAATTGAAAAACAATAACAGTTGCACTGATGTATCATTGTATGGCATGAAAAATTATGTTTTAAACAGTGTTCAAGGAAGTAACATATGTTTACCAGTGCCATATAATATTTATAGCAATTAACATATTCTTCTATGGTATCCATACTGCTTTGTATGTAAGCCATGCAGTAGTCATCCCATGTCTACAGTATCTTGTAACTAGGAAGAGTAACCAATAAAACTAAATTTTTCAGGTGGAAATTTTTTTAACATTTGGCTTTGATGGTAACATTTCACATGGCACTGATTCAAGAAAAAATTATTACTTCATAAATTTGCTGAAGCACCTAGCCCTATCATATTATTAACAAATATAATTATTATCAAAAGAATACAAGAAGTTGAGAGCACAGATTGTTAATACTCAGAAGGTTTTAGAACTTACTCCCATGGTACATCTCCGACAAGCATCCAGTCACCATCCTTATCTTCATAAGTGAGTACGTATTCTGAACCATGCAGGAGATCCTTCAGTTTGCTCTCACTCAACATTTCTCTTCCCGGAGCTCCATGGGAACCACATTGACCTGGTATGATATACATGTCATAATTGATTAATTCATCCAAAAGACACATTTTAGAAAAAAGAAAAAACAGCAATAAAAAATTTTCCACAAAAATCATTAGCAGTAAATAATTTGCTAAAACAAATCATGGATGCAAGTCTGTAACAGATCTCACCTAGAGTGAAACAGCTGAACATCTTCTCAAGGGCAGAAGACAGTTCCTGGTACGCTGTATAATTTCTTAGATCTACCTTCCTCAGATAGGGAGCACCATCCATGCTGACCTTCACAAAGAGCGCAGCTGCACCCGGTTTCCCATCTACTTCATCATTGTTCTTAGAAGTGGTGGCCAATGAGTTTTTCCTAAATGATCTTATAGGAGGCCAACCAACAACTTGTGCCCTATCATAGATATGAATTAATTAGCATAATTAGACATGTATGGAATAACCCTTTTGCGGTCTTTTGTCCAACTTCTAGATTCTCCTAATGATTATAGATCATTGATATAGCAAGTTTCACTTACTTAGAAGCCGGTGCGTTGCCACTGATAGAAGCATCTGTATGGTTATTATGACCGATACCATTTGCTGCAGAAGGACGTTCTTGTAACACCTTGCTTGGTATTTCTTTCACTGTGGTAGGCTGAACTCCAGAAGGTTTTGGCGATAGCATCATGTTTATCCCTGCATTGCCAGGAAACTTTCCCAAACACCACAGTTTGTGGATAATCAGACACGGAAGCTGTATGAAACATTCATTTAACCTCATAACAGAAAAAAATTTCACCTCAGGGTCCATTGTGTCAGCAAAACCTCTTTTGTTGCCCGAGACCACAGTTTTTTGGGACAATGAGCAGATTCCATCCTTTGTAGGAAGCAAAGGGAACAGTGGTTTCTCATCAAGTTTTGTTGAGCTCAATGAGAAAAGATCCTGATCCCTTTCAGGTGACTGGGATCCAGGCAGGCCAAGCCTCAACTCAGTAGCCTTCAAATTCAGATTCTCCTTTTTCTCATCTGACAAGCTCGGGACAGTAGAACTGTCCACCGAAGAGCAATCTGACAATCCCAGATAATTGCGTTCTTTCAATCTAGCCTCATTTGGAGAGAAACAGTCCAAGGATGGTGAAGAGGCAGATGCTACCATTGAGGCATTGCTCTGCCCTTCGTCTTCAGTAACCAGCAGTGGCGGAGACATCAGACTCCAAATTTAAGAACTGTCTTACACAAAACCATTACAAAACCACAATCCACTCAATATATTGCCAGAAAAAAATGCTATACGAATAACAAAAACAACAAAATTAAAGAATTGAGTCCAACTCTAGATAAAGAAAAGTATTGTCATCATTTTCATCTAACTAGAGACCAATGCTTAGCTTGCAAACATAAGAAAAAAACGAGGAATCAGGATTGATAAGAAGCTGGTCCTCCTTCAATACTTGATTTTACTAGGGAGATTTGTCAGAGAAAATATTACACAAAATCATATATAAAGTTTTGGATATTTACTCCACTAAATATCATCTTATAGAATATGGATTTGACAAATCTAATTGTTTGATCAAATGATATCTTATCTTCACGATCGTGTTCATGCATACCAAATCTTACATAATCATTCATTCGTCGTACATTATCTTTTAGTAAACATTTACTTATATTGTATAAAGCATACATCAAGCTATATGTTAAAATGAAGTTGATGAAATTCCAATGGCCACAAGAAGTTATTAAATGGAGCAAGTTTCACAAGATGCCCTTCAATAAACAGATTACAGCCATATATGAGTATAAAATTACACCAGGTATCAAACTTAGTAAAATGACACTCGTAACTTTTTTACCACTAGTAAATTCTATCAATCCAAGAATTGAATCATGTGACATTATCGTGATGAATGATGATCGTGTACATAAAATTTTATACCCTTAAGACATTTGCAGATGCATAATAAAAAATAGTAATTATTTACTTATATATTAAATAGCATAGTACACAAAAAAAAAAAAAAAAGTTAAGTGATAAAGTATCAATTAATTTTTAATTGTATATAGTTTTGTAGACTTGATCTACTTCCTAAGAACTTTAAATTCGACATTTATGAAATTTAATTTTGATAAAAAGTTATTGAGTGTGTCATTTTATTAAGTTTGATAAATCAAATAAATATTAGCTTTGACACCTAGTGTCATTTTATCTGACTGGGTATGCGTGTATAAAAATGGCATTAGTAGGCAATTAAAATAGCAATAAAACATAAGAAATTACTGCAAAGATAAAAAAAAAATCTGCACAAGGAAAAATAAAAAATAAAAACCATACATGAGTCTTCTATTGTCATTGTGCATTCGGAAAATTAAACACAAACCCAAAAGGTTACTTCGGTAATAAAATGACATCAAAGGTAAAGAACTTCCATAATTAACTAAGAATTACCTTTACCCCCACCCTTCCAGTTATATATAATAAAAAAAATTGAAAACGTGACATATCCCTTCGTCATAACCCATTACAGGAGCTACATCACAGATTCCACGGCCCAAAAAAAAATGGAAAAATGAAAATGAAAACGCCGAGAAAATTTGTATTTTCTTTCTTTTAAAAAAAATCATACATAAGAAGCCAACAAAACATATTGATAATCTGAATAGCATTTAATAGCTCCAAATTATGCAATAAATGAAAAAAAAAAAAACGAAAAAATTGTAGACTGCGACCGTAGTAAACTAATCACTTTCCTTTTTTTATTTTATTTATTTTTCCTGAGACTCTTATTCATACCCTTAAGCCTCTGTTTCCTACCCCTATATTAAAAAAAAGAGGGAAAGCAAATGAATAGCTGAGAAGTTGAAAACAAATATATAAAAAGAAAAACACAAAAGGAAAAAGAGTGTATTTGTTAAATCAGATCCACAACCACACCAAACCATAAAATCATTTCCTTTTTTCTCCAAAAAAAGGAAGAAAAAAAAAATAAAACCCAGAGCTAGCCAGGGAGTGTAAATAAATAGCCGAAAAATTGAAAATAAAAAAAAAATATACAAAAAGAAAAACACCATAGGCGCACATTCTATCCGAAAGCAGAAAGAAATAGAGTCAGAAAACAGCTAAAAGAGAACAAAATGGTGAAAAAAAAAATAAAAGAAAAGAATGAAGCAGTGAAGCACAGACCTGAGGAAATGAAAGGTGAAAGGTGAAAGGTGAAAGGTTGGGTTAGGAAGTTGAGGGAGTGAAGAAGAGAGATTATGATTATTGGAGATGGAAAGGGAGAGGAAGAATGTGAGAGTGAAACCTAAAGAGAGGAGAAAGAAAGAAAAGCTCAAGGACCTTCCATTAAGCACAAAGCAACAAAAGCTTTGGAGTGTGCATACTGCACACAAACACACAAAATAAATGAAGCCTTCTATTATCATAAAAATATATTAAAAATAAAAAGCCAGACAGCGGCGAAAAAGCCAAACAGCTGCTGTCGCCAATCTTTTTTTTTTTTTTTTTATTTCATTAATTAATATATAATACTCCATGAGAGTATTTCTTTATCCATATTTTTTAGGATAAAACTTGAATACATTTTTATAGTAGATATTTTTAGCGCTGTTGTTTAATTAAAATTAAAATTAAAATTTTTATTTATGTGTATATATATTATAAAAATTTAAAAAATGTTAAATAATTAAAAGGCCTTATAACTAGTATTCAAAAATATTGATTAAGAAATTTAAAATATTTTTTATTAAAATTTATCTTGAGAATAGTTTGGAATTCATAATAAAAGTGTATTAATAATAATTTAATATAAAAATTTTATTTTAAATTTATTAATTGGTCTTTTAAAGATGATAATTACCATTTATCATCAGAATAAAATAAATAATTCTGAATCAGAAAAATTAGCATTTGTCATGATTACACAGTGATAATTCATACATAAAAGTGATATATACACTCTTTATTATTAAAAATGTTTTAAATTTCAAAATTCAAAAATAAATAATAAATAATGTTTTGACAATAGTTCTTGTGAGATTGTGACTAGTTGCTAATTAGTTTCTTTACTTGGCCACAATTTTCAGTTACTCGAATTGGTGAATTAAATCGTATTGATCAATTAAATTTGGTTTTTAAAACTATGAATTTCATAATTTTTTTTTGTTTTGGTACAGATGAATTTTATATCTTCTTTTCTAATTAATTTATGATTATTTATATCGAATATTTGAGCTTATGATGAAATAAAATAAAATCTAATTAAATAAATTTACTATTCTTTCTTTAATAGAAAAAATAATGTTTTAAAAATTAAATTATTGATCAACATGATAGAAATATTAAATTAATGTGTCAATTATTAAATTAATAAATTAATAAATTAATAATTAAATAGTATAAACTAACATAAATAACATAAAATACAAGTATATATTATCTATATCATAAATTTATTAATTAATAATGATAATTTAATAATAAATTTATTTATTACATAATTTTAAAATTTTAGGTTTAATTTTTTAATGTGTTATTTTTATTATTTAAATTTTATTAAGTGAGAGTACGATAAATAAAATACCACATTGTTATACCTATCATATCTTGAAATTATAACCAAGACAAAAATTAATAAGTAGCAAATATACGTACACAAAATATTTATTAGGAAAAAATATATCTAAATCATTTTTAAATTCAAGTAAATGAAAATACAAAGAGCCAATTGTTCACTTAATAGCTATGTTTCTCGATCAAACATTCTTTTAGTAATATCTTTTGGATATTTCTTTACTAATGTTCAACATTTACTCCTAAAGAACACTCACCCCTTGATGTATTTATTTCTTAAAGTTCTACATTTACTCCTAAATTAGAACTTTCAGCCATTGATGGGAACAAAAACCTCAAACTTTTTGACTTTAAACTCTCACCGTTTTTCAAATAACTCGTCGTAAGCTTCTCTGTGGGGCCTTACTTGGATGCATGACTCTTAAAACAATTGACTTTAAATATGTTTTTGGTTTTATAAATATAATATTATTTTTTACTTTAATCATTCGTTAAATTACATATTAGATATGATCCCTTAACATAGCAGGTGACAATAATGATAAGTTAATGACACGACATTTTATCTGTAACATCGTCAATTAATGCAAATAAAGTATTACAAAGTCAAAACTTAAGTTTTATAAAAATACAGGACCATAATAATTAATAAAAAATCAAAACAAAATTTACTATACTTAAAAAAACCAAAAAAATATTTAAATTTGCTCAAAGTTATTCTATACATGACATTATGCACTTCATTGTTTTCCTTATTCTTAATGCAACCAAAATGTTAGTTGTCTGCTTATTTAATTTTTTGTGTTTCATATTTTTAAAATATATATTTAAAATTTTAATTAAAATATTATTAAAAACTAATATAAAAAATTTGAAATATATATATATGGTAAAGAGTTGTGTTTTTAGTCCTAAATTTCTTTTATTTTTACTAAATTTTAGTTTTAATTCTAGCTTTTAAAACATTGATTTTTGAGCATGTTTGTATTTGCTTTATGTTTAGCAGGCACACGTTCCAGTGCACATTTTGTGAGAAAATTTATCGAAAGTTCTTTTGATGTGCTTTAAAAAAACAAACAAAGACATAGTATTAATCCTATATTTTACTATATATGGAATAAAATTATTGATGCTTTATTTTTAATTTAAAATTATTGATATTTTACATATTTCAAATTTCATCAATTATTTTTTTATATACATCCCTATTTAATATATTCTACCATTACTTTTATCATAAATATTAAATGAAAATATTTTAAACTTTGAGTAATAATATTAAATAGTTTTTAAACTATATGCATTAACTTTCAAGATTAAAAGTTTTTGTCCAAAAGTAATATTAAATACTTTTATGATTTGTTTAATATAATGAAAAGAAAGAAGACAACATAGGAAGGATAGGATAGAAAAAAATATTAATATTGATAATATATATTAAATACTCAAACTTTAAAAGAAAAAAAAATATTTCATTTTCTTCCATATTAAATAACTTAAAGAAATTATCTTACCTCTTACTTAATTTTCTTTTCTTTGACTTTTTATTCTTTTCAAATTCTTTGGTAAACCCAACAGTTTTGGAAGAAAAAGTGTTAGCTTAAAAATTAAAATATGAGTATTTTAAAAAATACATAAAG
>JAMLFT010002494.1:0-25300 GCA_026544285.1 Pachyrhizus erosus | reverse complement strand
ATTTTTTTTCGTACATTTTATCATTATATTTTTATTTTTGTGCATTATACCATCACATTTTGCTAAAATTGATAACAAAAATTTGTAATTTTTTTTAAAAAAATTTGGTGTTAATTAATATTAGTACAATGAATAAAAATTAAAAATTTAAGTAATAAAATTTATAAAAAAAAATTAAATGATAAAATTGATAAAAGTTTGATAGTAAAATTTACAATTAAGTCTAAAATAAATAAAACACATTTAATAAGATTACATAAAGGTATAAATTATTTTATTGATTATTATTTTTATTTTATAAACATATAATTTAACTATTTATATTAATTTATATTTTTTATATCTTGATTTCTTATATTTGTATATTATATTAAATTGTCAATTTGTATTCTATATGTAAACTTATTTTTTTTAATGGATGTTGTTTTATTTTATTAAAACTTAAATTTAAGTATTATGATATATCTAAACTTTTATATTCTGGATATTAAAAATTTATAAAATGATATTTTATTTTATTTTTAGTTTTATGTACAAAGTTACGGATATTATATTTATTTATTGTTATTCTATGTATTATAAATATTATACTAATATTGATTAAATCAAAATTGAATTTAAATCAGTAAACTTTAAACAAGTATTTTAATTGGTTTAATTATATATGAAATTTTAAAAATATTGCTTTCCATGTACTTAAGTCATTTATCATTAAATAATGTTTCAGTTTTATTATATGAAGTTGTCGTATGTGTTATTTCATCAAGTACATATTTTTCTTTGTTTTTTAAAGATGGCATGCGGTGCATACATTTTGGTGTGTCCAAGACAAGTACTTGTATTTGGGTGGTTATTTTTCTTTGTTTGTTGTTGAGTTTTTCTGCCAAAGCAATATATAGTAATTAGCTGGTGCTTCTGAACTTTATGCAGGTAAGTGAACTTCTTCATTGTGTTTGCATGTATATATATGAAGAAATTAATGGAAATAAGTGTTCGTATTTGTTATTCTGTAGCTGCAAATGAAATGGGTCCTTGACAGAAAACAGCATCTACCATGTAAAAGGGGAAGAATAACTTCTGATATCGGTCAAGGTAGCCACAATTATCTGTGATCTCCAAGGCTCTTCTGTTTCTATATATGCATGTAATTTATCTTAACATAATTTCTCTAATAAAAAAATTTGAGATAGGATCAAATTTTTTTTTTATATGTAAAAATCAAACACTTTAGCAGGAGTCTAATGTTCAATCAATTCAACTAGATAACTTAGTACAGTATAGGATCACATTAAAACCTTTACATATATACGCTTTTGTTTATTTATTAATTTTTTATACAACACACACTGTGTGCTAAGTACAATAAGTGCGAATTTGCAATTTGAGGAGATCGAGTGCATTTTGGTGTACACTTCCTTTATGCTGAGATTCTAAGTAATATCATAATTTGTTATCTGGGCTGTATCGAGAAGAACTCTTGTTATGATGAGAAATGAAAATTACAATTCAAGGTTGAATCATTATACATGACTCGTGAAAATTATATATGAAAAATTATGTGTACTTTTTAATTATATAAATATGATTAAATGATTTATATGAATAGTTTTTATTTTTTATTTTCTTTTAATTTAATAGGTTTAATGAATAATTTATTTTTAACATTAAAAAATAATAAGTGAGAATAAAAAGTTACTTTAGAATTATTAATTCTTACATCGTGTTTGTTTAGATGGACATGGAGGGGAGGAGAGAAATTTTTTTAAAAAAATTATTGTTTGATTTAATTTTAAGAGAAGAGGAGAATGGAGAACAATAATATTTTTTTATATATAATTTTTGTCCTTTTCCAAAATTGGAGGATTAGAAAGGAAGAGGAAGAGAATTTAAAATATTTTAATTATAACTATAAAAATATTTTATTTATATTTTAAATTTTAGAATTAAAAAAATATAAAAATTAAAAAATATTTAAGTCAAAAAATATTAGCTGAGAAAAGGACAAAATGCATTATTTTAGAATTGGAAAATAGTAATCTGGTGGCTATTTTGAATTTAATAAGCTTAAAATCTCTTATATACAACCATTAAAAAATTATGTTTGCCTCTAGCTTATTAATTAATCAACACACATCCTCCTAATTAGGCCCGAATTGGGCATTTTTTAAAAGTGAATTTGACTTTTTCAAAGTGGATTCAATTCTTTTCCTTGTCACTCGTACATGAAGTTGATATATCTATATTATTAAATCAAGTGCATATTAAAATACATTAACATATTATATATACATGACTTACGACGTACATAGCTTTCATGCCGGAATCGTTTTTATACACTATATTGGCTATTTTAATTGGCAACATTGTTGTTCTCATTCATGGCATCCGTTGACTTGAAAGTTATTAGGTTTTTCTCTCTTTAAAATTTCTAAAGTTTAATTTTAATTTTTTAAAAAAATTTATTCAACTTTTTCCATCCAAATTTTAAATATCTATTTTTTGTTTCTTTAAATTTAAAATATATTATTTTTTATCTTTAAAAATGTTTTAAATAACGTTCGACATTATTTAAATAAACATTAAGAAGAAAAATAAACATTTTAAATTTAAACTAACAAAAAATGGACAAAATTTTTAGAGAGATTAAGAATACGTTTGAATATAAAGTTAAAAGTGTTTTTACAAGTTTTTGAAAATTTTTTATTAAAATTTTTTACATTTTTAATAAAAAAAACTCTAAAAAAATATTTTTAACTTGTATCTAAACAAGTCTTAAAACTAAATTTTAAATTTAAAAAACAAAAATATATTTTATCCAAAATTATTACATAATATTAGATCATCACATTTTTATGATCTGAAACAATATTCATACAACATAAAATTTAGATTTTCAATATAAAACAAGAAGTTAAAAAATACTTAATAATACTTTATTGGTGTAACGTTCGAAGTCGAAATCATAATAATTCTAGTTGATGAAATAATTTTTCCAAGTCAGTTAATGTGGAAGTGTTCAAGTTAAATACCGCGTCAAGATTAGATTAAACAAAATGACTGAAAAATGAAAAGCAAAGCAACGATCACCGATTTTTAAATTATATATTATATGAAGCTGGCATTGGCTGCACACATTGTGATATATGGCTTCTAAGAGTAAGAGGTGCTCCCTTACATGGGTGGTTTTCTTTCTTTGTTTGTTGTTGAGTTTTTCTGCCAAAGCAATAGCAAAAAGGAACCTTGCTGGTTATGCAGGTTAGTTAGTTATATATCCATTTGTGTTTGTAATTGAATATATACAACTATATATGAAGAAATTAATGGAAATGAGTGCTCCTTTGTAATTTTGTAGCTTCAGATGAAAGGGGTCCGAGTAGGAGACTCAATGACCAAAAACAGCGTCCTCCATCTCCATGTAATAGGGCAAGAATAACAAATGAAGTGGATCAAAGTCGCAGGAACCAGCAAACAGATGATCCACGTTGCCACAATTATCTGTGACCTGCCAAGTGGTGTTCTATGTGTTGCAATTCTGTGGATGAAATAGGGATAAAAAAAATCAAATAAAAAGGACATATGAGTTGTCACTGTTTGTTGCTTTAGTTCATGCAATTTGTCTTAACAGATTTTCTCAAGACTCGAGGAATAATTTTGATATGATCAAATTTAAACCTTAATGTACTTTCCTTTGTTTATTTTTTACGCAGCACACTGTCCCAAGTATTATTTTCCAACTACCAATTTGCGATTTGAGGAGAGTGCATTTTGGTGTACACTTCCTTTAAACACTACAGTCATTGATTAGAAAATCAAAACTTAAGTTCAGATTGTAAGTAATATGAACTCATTCTAAGAATAAGAATTTATAATCCTGTAATATATTCAAAACACACGCAAATTTAATTTTAAAACACGCATTCGAAATACTCTTCTAAAATTTTTAGTTTTGAAATGTATTTCTCTTTTGAAAATCTAAAATAATTAAATAATTGACTTAGGTTGTAATTAAAAAAAAAAGTGATTAAAAAGTTCCATTCTTAATCGGTAACCAGCTCAAACCGCACATTTGTCAGAATCGTGAGCTTTAGAGCACATTGCCATTTTCATTCAATCCATATAATTTATTCAATTATCTAGTTGTTTTTAACAATGAATAATAGTTGAATTTATAGTGTTTTAGTGAGAACAATTAATTATGTGCATGCGGACGTAGAGGCAACATAAAAGCACGCACGAAAATGCTAAACACAATTAACTCCAAGCCCAACTTATAACCAACTGTTTTCATTATTATCGAATTAACAAATTATTATTATTTACGAAGGTAATTTTAGAAATTATATAATTGGACAAAGCCTTTTCAATTACTTAACAAAATAATATCCATCCAAAATTGTTATAATTTTAGGTCGTATTTTTTACGAGTCAAATCTAATTATAATTATAATCAATTTTGATAATAAAAAAAAAAGATGTGAAAAATTATCCCTATAATAGAAAAAACACACACACAAACTGTTTGATCAGATTCTCACCATTAGTCATTTTGCAAGCATTAAAGCTTCTTGAAATTCTTTACCTTTTCATTCTCGATTTTTATCTAAAGATATTTTTTTTTCTTCTTCGAAGCAGCCATCTAATGTATTGGAGAATACTTGACAACTAGTGACGAGCAAGGGACAAGTTCAAATAAGTTTATCTTTGTTTTTATTTGATTCAAAATGTTATCTGGGTTAGGATTTTCTTTTTGTATCCTGTAAATATTAAATAACATCCCATTTACAATCTAAAAAAGATAAGATTAAAATATTAATTTGCTCTCTAAAACGTAAGGTTTTTTTAGTTTTGTTTATTTTGATTTTTTTTAGTCTTTTAATTTATTTATTTTGTTTTAATCTCTGTTGTTAAGTAACAACTTTAAATAATATTGTAATAACGACTTTAATAATTTAGTGATATATCACGTCTTTAGAGAATATGATAAAACAATTATATGTAATTTTTTTAAGTAATTTATGTTTTTAAATTTCTATTTGTTCAAAACAGTTAATAACATTAAATTAATTAATAATAGATTTAAAAATAAAATCTAATAAAAAAATTACACGTAACTATTTTCTTTGATTATGTATCAAGTTATTAAACTATTATTATTATTATTATTATATTATTGTGTAAAGGACAACAAATATTAAAACTAAAAAATTATCTAATAATAGGAACTAAAATAAAAAAAAATTAGAGGATCAAAATAAAAAAAAATGTAAAAGATTAAAACCAAAAAAGATCCTATTTTTCAAAGACCAAATTCGTATTTAAATAAAAAGATAATTCAAAATATAAAATTACTTTTTTTATAATGTATAAGTGTCACCTTTTTTTATTCTGGAAAAGATAATCTAGAATATAAAATTACAATATGAATTATCCTTTTCAGAATGTAAAAAAAGGTATCACTTGAATTTTAGGATGTAGGAAGAAACAACCATTAGGTCATTTATTTAGACCTAATTAGGTCAATCCAAGCATAAGGTTGTCCAAACTCTTGCTTTAGGTCACCAAAAAAATTATTTAATATAAATATTTATACAATTTTTGTATTATCTAGTCTCGTATAACAATAACTAAAGTGTTTCTTTTTCTTGGTGATTAAGGCTGGGTTTGAATCTTACTAATGGAAAAATCACCTTTATTTTTGCAAGACCTCTAATTTTTCTATTAATTTTGTTAGTTTAAAAAAGACATCACCTCAAAGTTTGCTTTAGACCTAAAATCATGATGATTAACCCTGTTAATATTCAAAATATATAAGATAGGATTGAGACTTTTTTAAATAATTATCGATACAAACATTATTTATAGTTAAATTATAAAATAAAAGAAATATAAAACTTAAACTAAAAAGTATTTGATAATTATATTTTAAAATAAATATCACTATGAATATAATATTGTGTTATATAAAATATTATCTATGAAATAGAAAAGTTTTATTATTAATACATAATTGTTGAAAAACTTTATACTATTTTAAAAAAAAATAAGACACTAAGTCAAGATGGGATGACCTAAAGTATAATCCAAACATGTACCTAAAATATATCGAGACTAATTTCTAAATCTAAATCATCAAAATCGACCTCAAGTCAAGGTAGGTTAGTGAGTCAAGCCTGACAACTCTCCAGCCTACAAATTGAGGAAAAAAATACAAAGTTAGGTTGAAAAAAGTATATTATAATATACTAAATCACACGTGTAAATATTTTGCAATGTTATAATGAATTTGTTTATGATCTCAAAGAAAAATTCAACACTAGGAGCATCATTGTAACATTCTTAACCTTAAGTTGAACACATTACCTATAGATTTAGTAACAATTGAATTAAACATATGGTTGTGTTTGTATAACAAAATTACAAAAATAATAATAGTTTAGTTTATTTAAACATAGATAATATAGGTTGAGACAATTATGAGTTCACTTCCTTAAGCATGTAATTAAAGGTTCAATTTTTGGTTTGTGTTTTTGAAAAAAATGTCTATTAGAAGATATCAACCTATTAAATGAATTACAATATCTCAAAAGATTTGTCTTGATTATTAATCGAGGGATACTCAGTTCACTCAAAAAATATGTTGAGACAATTATGATGTATTAAAACAATTCATTAAAAAGAGAGCATATAAGTATAAATAGAGGAGTGCAAAAATGTTTTTTTTTCAAAAGAATCAAACCAAATTGAATCAAACCATTTTATAAATTGATTTGGTTTGAAGCAAACAATTTTTATAAAGTGTTTTGGTTCAATCTTTTAGTTTGGTTCAAATCAATTATTTGTTTCACAATCATGTATGGTTCAATTTTTTAAAGAACCAAACCAAACCACTTGATGATAATGACTCAATTTGATTTTTTTTTTTTTTTACAGAAAGATTCAATTTTTTCATTTAATTTGATTTGGTTCGATTAAAAAATTGTTAGATATGATTTTTTTTGCATGCTCCTAAGTATAGTTATTCTAAGTCAAGTAAAAGACTTACTTCCTTAGGTCTCTATTATAAGATAAAAAAATAATAATTTTGTACTAAAGAAAATTAGTTGACATCATTTAATTTATTAATCTCACTTAAAATATAATTGTTTTTTTTAATTATCCTTTATTATAACTTGATATAAAAAATAAAAAAAATCATTAAAAATAAAATCTCAATCAATTAAAGAATATTTTAAGAGATAATTTCATTAAATATATAAAACTCAGTTAAAATATGTTTATATTTGATATCAAATGAATTACTTATATTTGAGACCAAAATAGTAAGTTTTTTCACCTTTTAAATATATTTGATTACTATTTTTTCTCATTTCAGAACAACAAAAATTAGTACTTTATTGTTTGCATTCTAAGTATATCAAGCCCATACTCAAATTTTTATTTTTCCATATGGAGCATCAATCCTAACTACCACACTCGTCATAATTTGTTAATAACTTCTGAGTTGTTCCTAGAACATTATAATCGCCAATAATAAATATTTAGCATACCAAATCATATAAAAAAACTTCAAATTGACACTTAAGAATGATTATACTTGTCTTGCCTGTTTAAGTTTTGCAATTGTTTTGTTATTGGTGGAGTTCAGCGAATCCTCTTGAACTCCAAATGTAGAACTTACTGATAATTCAATAGATTTCAAAGCTAGGGATAAAGGTCTAGGAGGAGGCACCAAGAGAAGGCTTCAAGGATAAATTTGGGAAGCTTCCTAAAAAGGTTTAAAAAGAAAAGACTTGGATTACAAGATTGCATGAAAATCTATCTCAAAAGGCTCAGCAAAGCATTGCGTGCAATGCCCTTGAGGGAAGGATGGCCAAGGCTCACCAATTGGAATCAAATTGAGGAGGTAGAATTGCTTATGGTCGTGAGCCATAGCTCATGCTTATGACCCATATTGGTTAAATCCAAATTGAGGAGAAAACAAGGTTTGTGATCGTAAGCCAAATCTCAAGCCCGTGGCCAATACTAATTGTATACAAGCGTGTTTTTTGAATTCTTTAGCGCATTTACAAGTTTCAGTGATTTGGCCTGTTTTTCATTTATAGAGGCTCATTAAGACTTAGGTTAACATAGATGACTACAAATAATTTTTCTAAAACTTTTCGAAAGGACTTTTGCTTAAACTAAATTAAGTTTTGCTCCTAGAGAGAGAGAGTACATTGTCTTAAGTTCTAGAATAAAACTATCTTGATTCTCAACAATGGTATCCGATTTTATTATAGCAAGTCTCCGATGACTTATCGATTGTTTGTGATTGTGGTGTCTTCCTAAATCTATTCCTTATCTCTTCCATTGTACCTTTTTTTTTATTCTGTTCATGTTCTTGAAGCTCCATCAAAAAAAAAGTTAGAGATTGAACTTTTCAAAAATGATTGTAATTAAAGGTTTCGTGAGTTGGAATCTATTATATTGACTATCCTAAGAAAATTGTAATCTATAATAATAAAAAAAGTAACATAAGATAAGTCTGACTAAATATATCAAAAATATATATAACAATTCAAAAATTTATATGAAATATATCTTTATTTAATGATTTAAATATAATTTTGATTCTTTTATTTTATTAAATTTGTAAGTTTAGTCTCTCCATTTTAAAATAAAAATATTTGGTTCTTTAATTTTAAAATTTTTTATAATTTTGATTTAATAATTAATGTTTTTCTACATTTATTTTATTTATTTATTATATTTTAATTAATTAAATTATTTTTATAGCATTTTAAATTAATATGTTAATTATAAGAGTTAATTGAATCAAAATAAAAAAATAAAACATGAATAAAATTAAAGATAGGATCAAAATATAATTTTTTAAAATAGAAGAATAAAATATCTCTATTTTAATATAAAGAAATTAAAATTGTGAATTGAGCAAAATAAAGAGACTGAAATTATATATATATTTTTTGAATTTAACAACTTCCTTCCAATTAAGATCGATAAACAACTTAGAACCACACATAATAATTAATACAGGAAAATAAGGGTTAATAGAAGACTAGAACTTGGTTAAGCTTCAAAGATAACAAGCAACATCTCCACCATCGACAGGAATCAAATCCTAATTAAATGATACTTTTTAAAATTTTCTTATACATCCTGCACACCTCAAGCCAAATTAAGGAATATTAGAACTTTAATTTGAGTGAATTATTTGTCCAAAAAAGATTTGGTATTTAAGACCGATGTGAAAATACCCGTAGTAACATGAATCCTGATGTGAAAAAAGTGTGAGGAAAATAGCTAAACGTGGACACAGAAGCTAGAGTGTTAGGTCATCACCAGATGGTAACATCAAATCAGAGACCATACATCCAATTCAACAAATTTTTACACATCAGTTGATTCCATATCAGCGAATTATAAGAGTTTAATAGTATTCTTAAACAAATCAAGAACAGAAGTTTTAAAAAAATGCAAAAATGGAGAACATACAACGATCGATTATGCTGTACAGGTTAAGCAGTGGGAGATGATCCACAATATCGATAAATAATTTACAGTATCAATCAAATAAGAAAAAGGTATTTACTAATGGATTTGAAAAGCAAGACATGTTGTCACATAACACACTAGGGGAAGATATCCAATTCACGTGGCAGGAATCATGAAAGTATATGGTGAGTTGGTGACGGTGCACCGACCCAAGTACATTTATATCGTACAATATCAAACATCATTTCTTTCAAATGATTATATTTTTTATTTTATTTTTTGTACTTCACCATTGAAGTCAAACCTTCATATATTTTTTTTTTTTTACTTTTCCTTTTTGTAAAGCTACTTAGATTTTAGATTTCCAATCCCCATATATTATGAGATTGTATTCAGAACCCAAACGTCAGAGAAGCTTCTCTATTGAAGCCAAAAATATATTTTGAGATTGTACAGTTTTGAGTCATCCACAGGCCACAGCTCACACTTGTAGATCATGGCCCTCCACAAAGATCTTGCTTCAAATGGAAGTTGATGCATTTAAGTTACATTTATGAAGAGAAAGGTCCACTCAGAGGTTGACTATAAGATAAATAATATTATTAAAAAGGTTGACTAAGGATAAACTAAAATAAAAGGTAAAATTAAACTTGAGATTGATGGAACAACAAAATCTTTGGTCTCACATGACATGATTTTAACACCTATTGGGGCGGTGTACTTAATTTTTATTGAATGTCTTCAACTTCAACGTACCACTGAAACTTAAACCAAATATAGGTCTCTTTCACTCTTTGACTAGGAAATCAATGGACCTTTTATCTCCTTTCTCTAATCCCCCCAACCTCCTTATTTATGGTTAAAATTTTAAGTTATTTAGGTATTTTCAATCCCCGTGATGTCTAAATCAAGCAAGTGAGTGGACAAGTTTTATATTACTATAGATTACAGGAAAATGTCTAAATATGATTTTGTAATTTCAAAACAAACATCAATAAATGGCGTTTGGGCTTATTCGTTTAAGTTAGTTAATCTTGTTTTTGAGCAAAATGGTGAATATTATTGAGCGTGTTGAATTTATTTATTTTCAAAATAATAACCTTTTTTAGTTTTTGAGATAACTTAAGAAAATCATTCTTTTCTCAAAATAACTAATCCCCAAACATCTATAGGAAGCTTTCACAGTTATATACTCTTTTAAACGTTGAAATTAAACAGAAATCAAGTTATTAACATAAAACACATAATAAGCGACTGATATGCCTATTTTAAAAACTATTTCAATTTTAATTTATATTCATTAATCCAATAACATGACGTTGGCGCGTTAATTGGTAATATTGGGGTTCCTTCCCATTCTACTACTTGTACACAGCAACAAAAATTCACAATATTCGCACATGATAATTGGAAAATACTTGAATATTTATATTCATTTTTTTGGGTGCCAAACATATAGCTAATTTATAATATTTACAGATTTCAAACAATTTATCAACTTAATTAGCTGACACATTCTATTGTATTCATTTTTATACATAAATAACTATTATAAAAAGGATAAATTATAAATATATCATTAAAGAGTTGCACAACTAAAAACATTCAAGAAAAAAAAATTTATATTTTACTAATGTTCAATTATAATTGTGTTGGTAAAGACTATAAACGTCTTTCATTAAAGATAATCTTATTGAGTCAATAGAATGTGCATATTTATTATTCAAAATTAAGAATGTTAGTTAAACTAAAATGAACTTGGTAGTATAAGTTACTATTTATTTGCAAGACTACGTTGTGTCAAAAATACTTCTAATAACTTTAAATACCAACTACTATTATTATTAATTTGCTTTAATAAAAAAATGTGTTTAGCAGACACGTTTTGCCGGTCAATACGTTATATAACATGGTAATGTTACACAAGAACATTCTTATTTATTAACTGATTATTTAAATTTTACAATATTATTCATTGTTTTTGGTACATTCAATTTTATTTATTTTTGTTGATACATTACAATATTATTCATTTAATCATTAAATAAACATAAACGAAAAATTAATTATGCCAATCCATACACAGTGGACTTCTGAATTCATTATCTGACTAAACTTAAGGTTCCTGCATCACTGCCTTTCAAGAGAATCAAGACCAATGTTAACTGAAAGAAAGCATTTCATTTAGGCATGTTAGAGATAGTGCTAAGCAACAGAAACATATATAAATCTTAATGTACTTTTATATTTTGTCAGCAAAGTCAACTCTACAAGAGATTATATATAAAAGTTTGGATGTGACAGATAAAAGAAAATACGCCTTTTCTATGACAAAAAAACTCTATTGATGACTTTGTTAGTGAATAAAATATCCTATGCTTTGACAAATTTGCATGTCAAAAAATAGTTTATTTCTTCAACATATTGGTTGCCCACAAAACTCAGTATTGAAGAAAGTTGAGTTTCATGCACCCACAAGCTAGAACATGATATTTATGATCAAAATTATGTATATAGAGAAGACTTTGGCCATTTTCAGGATAATCAAATAGTTGAAGTGCCAGCTCACTGACCGACCTTCAGAGTTCAGACTATGCACGTTATCATCTTTTGTATTATAAATACAAATATAAATATATATATATATATATGGTATTAACTTCGTATGAGGGACTAATGCCAAAAGTTATTAATTTGCTTTTGGATGATGGATTGAGTCATTTAATAAAATCCCAAGAGACAGGGAAGATCCCATGCTTTGATTTGCATTCCTCAATAATTGATTTTAACTCTTGGGACATCTGTTATATCTTCCTCAATCAAATGCAATATATTAATTAGATATGATTAATATAGATGCTCGCTCGTTAAAGCTTCAAACCTAAACTATAAACTAACTAGTTAGTATGCATTGACTTCGAGAATCTATATATAGCTAAAGTTAGAGAAACATTAGCACTGTGGCAAAAGTTAGAAAAACACAATACACACAGAAACGGACAGACAGAATGAGGAGCAACCATGTGCGTTTGAACTGCGGCATTACAATGCCTCTTATTGGATTAGGCACTTATTCCTTCCCAAATGATAGGAAGACAACAGAACTTGCCGTCCACAATGCCCTTGAGGTACTAACCATACTTATATAGTGCCTTGGGATTTTCTCTTATTTCAATTTTCTGTCCCCTATTTCACTACCTCTTCTTCTTGCAATTAGATAAAGGAAAAAGCTACATGATTTTTATATTTTAATTCTTAATTACCTCATTATTGATACACATGTGCATATCCATGCACATATGCAGATGGGCTATAGGCATTTTGACACAGCAAAAATATATGGTTCTGAGCCAGCACTGGGCAAAGCCTTAAATGAAGCAATCTATGAGGGAGAAGTTGAGAGAAAAGACATTTTCTTAACATCCAAACTCTGGGGGAGTGATCACCATGATCCTGTTTCTGCATTGAAACAAACTATAGAGTAAGCAAAGAGAATCTTTAAGATATAAATTGCATGCCTTGGCTTTACAACAATCTTGAGGGAAAATTTCAGATTTGACTTTCCATGATTTTTCAAAAGTAAATAAGAGCAAATGACCTAAAATGCATGTGGCGTATCACCATTACCAAAATCAATATCTCATGGGATAACAAAATGGAGTAAATTACTTATGGCCAAGCATAAGTGAATACCGAATATTGTTATGCCCCACAAGTGGACATAGGAAACAAATGTGTGACAATCTTTTTGATATCTCAGCTAATTACTTAATTTTGAAGGATGGGAACAAATCTTTGTTGGAAATCTAATGTTGATTTTTGTTCTTTTCTTTAATTGAATACAAAAAAGGAATCTGGGCATGGAGTACCTGGACATGTACCTAGTGCACTGGCCTGTCAAGTTGAAGCCATGGGTTAACTACCCTGTACCAAATGAAGATGACTTTGAAAAGTTGGACCTTGAGACCACATGGGCAGGGATGGAGAAATGCCTCGAAATGGGGCTGTGTAGGTGCATTGGGGTTAGCAATTTCTCTAGCAAGAAGATTGAGTGGCTATTGGATTATGCTTCAACACCTCCAGCTGTAAATCAAGTGAGTTAAATCTTTCGGGTCATTTGTAATATCAGTTTTTTTTACAATGTCATTCACTTACTAATAATATAAAATCTTTTATATATCAATAGATATCGATTAAACTCTTGTGCTATTTATTGGCATTACAATAATTTTAAGTTACCAATATTACACAGGTGGAAATGCATCCAATGTGGAGGCAAGGAAGGCTGAGAAAGACCTGTGGGGACCACAAGATCCATATTAGTGCTTATTCACCACTTGGTGGACCAGGGAATGCATGGGGATCAACAGCTGTGGTTAATCACCCAATTATCCGATCCATTGCCTTCAAACACAAAGCAACTCCAGCACAGGTAAAACTCTAACTCCAAAGCCTTAGGTAGAATGATGCAAAATTAATATCTGACATGTGAATTTTAGAATTAGTAGAATGAAAATTTTGTATATATTTAACTTACTTTTCACTGTAATTTTGAAGGTTGCATTGAAATGGGGACTATCAAAGGGCTCAAGTGTGATTGTGAAAAGCTTCAATCAAGAAAGAATGAAGGAAAATATAGGATCGTTTGATCTGAGATTGGGTAATGAAGACATCTTGGAGATTGAGAAATTGGAGGAAATGAAGATTATGAAGGGGGAATTTCACGTTAATGAAACCACAAGTCCCTACAGAACAATCGAAGAACTTTGGGATGATGAAATTTGAAGCCAAAGACAAGGTTGCAATTTATTTTACTCCACTGGGGAAGCAGAGAATTGAAGATAGTTTTGTTACAAAGATCCTAACAAAAAAGAAAAAGAAAAAGAAAAGCACCTATTTTGTACAACTAAACTTGCTTTTGGGAGTAAATTAAATATAATGTAACTATATTTTACTTGTGTTGCTTATGAATGATATTTCTCTTTCTTTCTCCCCATTTGTCATTCCATTTAAAATTCTAAGTATGAGACTGCAGGCCCAACTTCTTATTATTACATAAGCGCATGGGACACCAAAATATTAGCTAATACTTCATATATGATAAATGACTATATCGTGATTGTGGTTTTTACTTTTCAGAAATGTATTTCCAGAATGCATTAAATATATATTAAAAACTAAGTTATAGAACAATATGTTTGTAAGCTTCATTAAAAAACAAATCGTACTTTCATACATGAACTGCATAAGCAAATTCAAACGGATTGGGGAGAGTATGCCTGAGTAGGGATTGAAGCTAATCCTCCAATAGAGCACATTTTAATCTGGGTTTGAGGGCTTAATTTAAGTCAATGGTTTGGATTTCATTCCAAGTGCATCAACATTCAAAAATAAGGATCTTTCTTTTTACACCCTTCAAAATTCACCCTAGATTTTTTTTTTTCTTTTAATATTTTCAAAATTCTTAAATGAACCATATACGTATGTGCATTATTATTTTTTTCAATGTGTTTTTCCTTCTAGACGATCAAATCCAAAATTCGATAAAAATAAATGTATTCCGAAATTTGTCTTATTTTGTTACGGAATACCCTTTTCTAAAAAAATTCTTTTCTTACAGAGAACTCTTTCCGAAAAGATAACTATGTTACGATTATTTGTTTCGGAACACATGGAAAAAAATGTTTTCTGGAATAAAGAAGATTGATAATTCACATTCCGGAAAAGAATTGGGCTTCATCTCTTTCAAATAACTGGGAAAAATCCTGACGTATAAAATCTGAATGCACGTTCCGAAATAGAGAAGCTTGGTTAATGAAGATTTTAATAGATAAGACCATGTAAAGCAACTTTGTATTAATCTCATAGCTGCAACTTGGTTAATGAAGCTTGGTAAATAATAATTCGTGGTAGTATAGTCTCTTGGCTGCACGTTCCAGAATGATGATTTTCGAAAACCCTTTTTTCTCATGACAATTTTAGAAAAGGCAATTCCAGAATGATAATTCTATAACGAAAACGATTTTGAAATGATAATTCCAGAACACAGTTCAAAATTTTGTAATAAATTCAAAATAATTACAAAAAAAATCTATTCTGAAACACCTTACAAACAAGTGTGGTTCTTCCAAAGACC
The DNA here is from genome assembly GCA_026544285.1 of Pachyrhizus erosus. Lineage (NCBI taxonomy): Eukaryota > Viridiplantae > Streptophyta > Magnoliopsida > Fabales > Fabaceae > Pachyrhizus > Pachyrhizus erosus. The sequence goes on along the minus strand of JAMLFT010002494.1, from coordinate 9,669 downwards.
TATTCTATAACTCAATTATCATATTTTCGAAATATCTATTTCGTAATGCATTCAAAAATAATTATGAAACATGTGATTCAGAATAAACAATTCAACATATTTTGGGAATCGCATGAAAGTTTTAAAAGAGAAACAAGTGCTAGATGATTTTTATAAGATGTAGAAAGAAAAGTCCAATTTCTCTATTCTCTAACCAAATGAGGCTATGGTGCACCATATTCAATCAGCGATAGATAATGAATTATATTTCGCAATTTTAATTTTCTCACGTTTTTTTTTTCTTATTTCTATTTAGTATTTACATTAATTATTTGTTTTTATTTTTCTTTTTTTATCAAATTACATTACACATTATATTTTTATTTTTCTTTTCTTATTATTCCTCTTTTCTTCACATTTGTCTCGGATCTCACCATTAAATGTTAGAAAAAAAAAATTTATGCATTGAAAGTATAAAATAATTTTAAATTATTATCCTGTCACGAATCATCATAAATGATAAAAAAAATTTATAATAATTATTTTAAAAAATCATATTAACAATGACTTATGAGTTTTACATTATCAGTGTATAACATTTAAATTATTATTATTATTTATTTAATTACAATTTTAGTTTTTAAAAATTAAGATATTTTTTATTTTAATTCTTTAAAAAATTTTATTTTAGTCCTTTAAAAAATTTAGTCTCTAAAGTTCAATAACAATTTTAAATAATAATACATAATAATAATGTTAACCATCTAAGAATTTATTATATTATTAAAAAATTTGACATAACAATCATGTAATATTTTTTATAAATTATATTTTAAAAATTTTATATTCAAAATATTTAATAATATCATATTAATTGATAAAAAATTTAAAAATATAATTTAACAAAAATAAATTACACACTATTTTATTAAAATCTTTCATGATATATTTCATTTGATTAATTTATAAATTTTTTTAACTAATTTATAAACTAATTTAATCGAATAAATTTCATTCGACGCACATAATAACTTATAATTTATTTTTGTAAATTATTTCAAGTAATCTATAAAAATAAATTAACTTATAAATCATTATTTTTTTCTTTTTCATTTTTATCCTTATTGATTTACTTGAGACCTTTTTTATTTTTTAATTTAATAATTAATTATATCTCTTAATTTCATTTTACATCTATCAACTAAGTTATCAAATAATTTTATTAAACATTTATCATTTTAATCCTCATTTAATGATATTACTTTATAATAAAAATTAAAACAAAAAATTCTTTAAAAACCAAAAAAATAAAGAACTGAAAAAAAAAAAAAAACAATGGACCAAAATCATATTTGAACTTGTTCATTTAGCTAATCCGTTATAATAAACGATTTGTTACCTTGTCACATGCCTGTCAATTGTTAATTAATGCAGGATAAAAAAGTATTAAAGGGAAAAGTGAAATAAGCCACGTAATCTGAGTCGTAATAAAATTTCACAGCCAAAAAGGCTTAACGATAAAAATCAAAATTTCTTTTATACGCATCCCTGAATATGTATTTCGTATAACTAAATTTCAAGAGGGAAAAGCCATTAAATCAAATCAAATCAAATACCGCCGCACAGAAGGATTCAGAGGATGCCGGGCAAAAGGCAGAGCCTCTTCAAAAGATTAACTAGCTATGCTATTTCTTGTTAGCTGCAGCTACTCAAAAACGCAATGGAATGGAAGCAAGAAATTTCTCAGCAAAACGCATGATGAGCATACAATTAATTTAGTGGCAAATATTGATAATGCAATATTTACAACATCTATTTATGCGGCGGGCATGCTGCTCTCTTTTCCCCAAGTCATGATCTCCTCACAAAATGAGATACCATCGTAAGTTGCACAGCAAGACCATAATGCGGCTGGCGATCAGTTTAGTAGATAGCTTTTGATTTGACAAGTTATTCTCCAGCATCATCCATTCACAATATAAGTTGAATCTAGAAAACATCTCTGAATAATTGGCGAGGTAATTATAATAAGTGGGAAAATAATCCTCCAATATAGTTAAATTAAGAAAAGGAAAAATTCATAAATGGTCGATTTATCACTGTATGCTTCATTCAGGGTTGGAAGTAGAATTGCATTTTTATTAAGGGGATGGCTAAAATCGAAATGACAGAACTAGTAAGACATTTATGTTGAAAACGCAAACTAAATAGAAATCTAAGTCCTAAACACCAGCTCCCGTTAATGCTCATACTGGTAAAGTGAAATTTCTATAACTTAATAACCTTTTGATGAAAAAATCAACAGTTTGTATCATTGAAAGCCTTTTTTTTTTTGGTGATAGCTTGCATCATTGAAAGATGATACATGCCTACCTATAGTAGCTAAACAATTGACCTTTTGATCAATGACATTCAAAGTGCACAAATACTTTGGAGAAGACTAAGAGAAAAGTAAAATTTAATGACCGTCAATTTCATACCTGTCAAAATTGTAAACATGCATTGCGTGGACTATGCTGGAGCTACTGCTGTAACATTTTCTTTAATACCTTGCTCGATGCACTGAAAAAATTTAAAGTCATTACTGAAGAAAAAGGGATACAGGACTACTCTAATAATGTCAACAAAACGCTTTAAGAAGCATGTAAAAAATATCAGCCTGTAATTGGGCAACTCCAATTTGAGAGAGAGATCAATTTTACTAAGAAAAAATGTTATGTATTTTCAGTAGAGAAAGAAAACTAATAGTTAAAACTCACACTAGCTATTCAGTCCTTGCATGCTACCATCAGATAAGAATGTCTAAAGGTTCCATTACTCCAAAACATGTCCATGAGACAGAAATAAAAGGATGTAAGGCATAAATTTGATTGTTTTCACTTTTCATCGTGTCATTATGCTATTTCTCTAACAGTAAGGTTCAGGAGGATATCTTATCATCATCTTTCTCTGCACTCATTTCTCTTTTCTAATAAACTTCTTTTGTCAATCATAAAGCAATATTGAGTATTGAATAGAAGATAAATATACTCAAATATGTACCAAAATCCAAATGTTACATCTGACAAAAATTTTACCTGAAGAAGGTAACCATGCAGCCAATCCAATGACTGAGGAAATGTTGTTGCCGATACATTGACCACAGTCAACCCCTGAAACATCAAATGACAATAATTTAAGAAAAATAATCACAGTCACAGATGATAAAAATTCAAAATCTAAAATTTATAGGGGATTTACGTAATTCTACAATCAGTGAATAAGATTTTGTATTAATGGTTTCATATTCATTAGTTAATAAATGGAAGCAATTCACCATGAAAATATCAGGAAAGAAAAGAAAAAACTATAGAACAAGTAGATATAGAACAATATGAATTGGAAAAACATGCAGTAATTGTCTTGGCTGTCATCTAAACAAACAACTGTCAACACATCAGTAAAAAGGTTTTTCCACTAAATTTTCAGTAATTAATATCACAGTATATCTTCTGGACATACCTGTGATTTGAAGGAGCACAGATAATCCTGTATGGTTTTCAAGTTGGCTATAAGCTTCTCATTATCCTGCAAATTGAACAACAAAATTCAGAAAAGAGTTGAGACAGATTGAGTCCCAATCTTATAGTAGTTTATGTGGCCTCCTTATGGTTCTTCAGTAGCACTTCTTGTTCATTTACTTATTCCCAGTCAATCTTGCTAATCATATTGAAAGCCAAGATTCTTTGTTTAATTAATTGTGACATACTGGACTTGTTTACAGGATAATTTCTTTGACTTCATTATGCTTCTATAATTTTAGTCCTTCTAAGGAATTCTGAAAGAACAAGACACTAAATGAGTTCTTACCCATACTTTTCAATATAATAAAATAAATCCCCCTAGAAACTCAAACACGGGAACTACAAAGGAGCCAAAAGCAAAATGCCAGGATCAAGGAGTGGGATTTTTAAGTGAAGAAGTTACTGTACCAGGTCTGGACATTTGTCATTAAATGTGCGAGCAGAGATCCATTCCTCAAGTAATGCCTGAAAAAAACGTAAGACAAACCTCCTTAAATTATTTGACTTTCTTAAATTATATGATGGAATTTGATAGCAAGACATGTGCACTTGACATAAGTGGCTTTAGAGAAATTCACCTGTCCTACTACTGACATAGGACAAAAGAAGGAAGAAGGCAACAACCAAGACAACACTGAGGACCACATTGTCTTTTCTGTGTCAATATTACAGTTGTTGTACATCCATACATCAACCCCTAAACATTATTATTATTTCCATTGACTGCATTAAGTTCCTCACGCACTATAGGAACATCCTAGAGATACACAAAAGTTGTAATTCTTAAAATTTGGGTCTAGGACCTAACTCATCCCTACATACTGGCTTATAAGGTATGAGTTGTCCATGTGGCTTTCCAACACTCCCCTCACACCCATCACACCCAGGACTTCCAGCCTGGAGCATGGCAAATGCAGTTGGCCCAGCAATGTATCTAGGATAAGCTCTAATACTATCTTAAAATTTGGATTTATGGCTTGACTTAAAAACTAATTTGTAAGGTAAGAGTTTACTTTCACTTATATACTTTAATTTGGTTACATCACTAGCTGATGTGGGATTAAAACACCCTCAATGTTGCAATTTAGGCAACCTCAAAGAGGCCGCAACTAAGGCAAGCTAGGGGGTGTTTGCAATTAAGGCGGCTTTCTGACATTAACCTTGTACAACCAAATAAACCCCCAAAGTCAGACATGCAACAAGTGCAAACAAAAATCACTTGTGCATATAATTGTTACTTCCATAAAAACAATGGGCAATGAGATAAAACCTTATGGTCAAATTCAGCCATCTGCAAAACAATTGGCACAATTATTGGTTTGGGACCTGACTTTGCCTTACTAATAGTAGTTTTGTCTGTCTCCAGTTCCCTAAGAGAAGCACCTGCAAGACAAACTAATTTTTTAAAATTGAAACAATGCCTATCATCCATATTATGAATTTTCTCATAGTAAGAAACTAATCAGCACTAAAATATGTTCAAATAACAGAGACCAACCTTTATGTTCAGGGATGCTTCCAGTTAGCCCCATGGATGCCATAGAATTTGATACTGCATCAACCTGGTCACCAGAAACTCCTTCATTAGAGCAAAAAATCCTGGAGACACCATTACTCTCATCACTGCCACCCAAATGAATATCTTTTATTTGTGCGGTAGCATTATCATCCAATGTCACAGATGCTGGATTTATCTCTTTATTTTCTGAATGTACACCAGAAGGTGATTTATTCTCATCGTCCACTAAATAAATGTTAGGATCCAAATGTATTCCCTGTCATAATGAAATATAAATAAAGAAAATGAGCCCTCAGCAAAAAACACTTTGACTGCATAATAAAAAAGGAAAAGGCATATCAAATTATTAAAACAAAATTTAATTGGACATATTTTTGGGAGACCAAAGTTATGTATGAAATTATCATGTTTTCTTTTCAATATTTGATTCCTCTTATGGTATCTTCAATTATTTAAGGAAAGTACAAGAAAAATACACCATTTGTTCTTGCTTGGGACAATCTTTTTTGGGATCCTTCATAGCATTGGGTGTATCCTTATGATTTGGATTAATTATTTTATTGTTTGCCTAAAAGGTAATGGTATTTAAAAGAAAAAATGTTTGTCTACTCGTGATTAGTATTTTAAGAAATACAATCAAATATCAACTGACAGGTCTAAAAACTGCAAGGATGTTAAACAAGATATTCAGGGAACCTGCCACTAAATACATCTCTATACATACCTCAATTATAACTGGCTTCCCATCTTTCATTGCCTTTTTCAGATCTCCGGCCAAACCTAGAAACCAAATACCAAGTCAACATATGAAACAATCAAGTATAAAGGAAATAAAATATCCATAGCAATCTGTAAAAAATGGACTATTTATATCAATGAAAATGAAATTCAATTTATAAAGTGATAGAGATCACAAGAGACAACTGAGTAAACCTTTGCGGACAACCCTGCATTCTCTACAGAATTCAGTTATTAACTCCTCTGATGAACTGAAGTCTCTGGCCCATACAGGAGTTGATGCCAATGGTGCACTATGTCAAAAACACGGAAATCATTCGGATTTGATATATAAATATGTGCGAGTATTAATCAATTCAGTGATCGAAGAGATGAAAATCATTGGGCCAAAAGATGAAAATGCCAACATAAAACTAAGAATTGCCAATTTTTTTCATGTATGACAATGCTAACACACACTAACAGTTGTGCTATATAAATTCAGCGGGAAAATGTTGAAATATGGTATTGAACATTTAGATCGTAAGAATCAACACATGAATGACAATATATATCAAGAGAATTACAGAAACTAAACATTTAGCCATACTATATGAATTCAAGCATAATATTGCATTAATAGACATGGTTTTGCTATGCAGTAATAGCATTATGTATGTTGTGTGTATCCATGAACTTGATTTCATAAGCAAATCACTTTAGGCCAAAAGTGGCTGTAGCATGGTCCCTTATGAAAACACTTGAATAAATAATTGTTTAGACAAACAGAATTTTCAATCAAAGCAAAAATGTTAGTCAATTTTAGGAAGAAATAAAGAAGTTCAGGACATACTCTGTTGATGTGCGCAACAATTCATAAACCATATCTGTCTATCAAAATCAACAAGAAAAATGTCAAAATTATTTGTATATAATTTTAAACAATCAAGATAAAATTTAGGGACAACTCCCATTAGGTTCCAGTTAACCAGGAAAATAAAATAAGAATCCAGTTTGGATAGATACACCGAATTGGAGATACTTTGGTTAAACCGTGCCTAATTGAAAGCCCTTAATTATTTTATATGATATGATCATGCAGTTATATTAGACACATTCAATGCCTACCTGTAATACATTTGGTAAATTTAGCCTCTGTGCAAGCTGGGTGGCAATAGTAGACTTTCCAACACAAGCAGTTCCACAGACAAGGATTACTAATGGAACTCTTTGATGGTGAAATCTGGATAATGAATGGGGAAAGCAGGAAAATGAAAAGGACACCTCAGTATTTCTATAAAAACATAACCTCTTAAGTAATTTCTTTTTCTATTTGTATTGTCCTTTTTCCACAAAACATGAAAATGAATTTTTTACAACACTATTAGAACAGATAGAAAGACAGGAAATATGTGCATGCACAAGCAAATTTACATGCATTTCCGTACATATACATATGTACCAACAGATGCAAATTTCATAATAGTTATATACATACATACATATTGCATTTATAAAGTAAAATTTCTATGCACACATATATACACATAGACAGAATTGACATACATTCATGCATGCTAATCTTGTCGTTGTCTTTTAACAAAGGAAGGAAATAAGGACAGAATTTTGTCTTTGTTAGAAAATGAGGGATAAGATATTGATGTAGCTACATGTTTTGGAGGAACAAAAATTGTCTCCAACAGAAAGACTGCACACTTACTTCGTCATCATCTTGTAACGAATTATGTACTCTTCTCCATATCCCCGTCGCTCCATAAGCTGCACATAGAACCCACTTAGAACGTTTCGATAGATTAAATGACTCAGCATTTAGAATTCCAGCCATGGTTACTTCATCCCACAAATATAACGAAATCTAATTTCCTCCTATTAAAAAACAATCCAACAGATATTCCAGCTCCATTTGATTCCAGATTTTTAAACCGTCTAAAAACAATTTAAATGATATCTGTATCTGGACAGACCCGTCCAAAGAATCAATCAACTACATTATTTTTATACACACAATTTTCTGTATAAATAAATATCAAAGTGAAAATATCCGAGGTGAATACAAGGCATATGTCATGCAAATAGATGTACACCATTTTTACTCTTCATGTAGTATGTGTCCACAAAATTTTAATCCGGACCATGAGTTCAAACACAAAGCTAATAATGCAAGTTAATTCAAAATTTCCTCAAGCTGTATCACAGCCTAAATGGAACTGGGTGTGTAACGGAGAAATAAAACCAAAAGTTTGGCATACCTTAAACAGGTTGGCTTCCAAGTCGGATTGAGAACTGCAACATAGAAAGACAAAGAATTTATTTTTTACAAAAGGAAAAGCCCAATTCCATCAAATAATTTAAATAAATAACCAAGATCAGGAAGAGATGTAAAACAACATACACATCTAGAAGGCTGTTATCGATGAGCAGCTTCTTCAATTCGAGAGCAATTTTGATAGCCACGTGGTTTGGAATCTGAAATCAAGAAAGCTAATAATGAAAAATGATGTGACATCAAAAGTCCAATAAATCCGTATTCCCTAGTATAGTCCGTAACATCCGAAGTAACTTAAATGAAAAGAAACATAAATAGAACAGAAACAGCAACAGCAGAATGAACAGCCGTTATCTGATACCTTGGTAACCGTTAACATTCTGCTGAGCAAAAATCTGGAGAGAACATAGTAGTGATCCGCATTATCACCCAACCACACCTTTACCTATACGTAGACAATAGAAATCATATAAAGGATAGGAAAAGGAAAAGAGAATAAAGAGAGAAAGTAAGTGAAATTAAAGGAAATGTGAACCTTAACGAAATCGTATTTGGAGGAAGCGTTGCGAGAAGAGAATCTGACAGAGGGAAAGGAAGGGCGTTGCTTATCATCGCTGTCTTCTCCACTCACAGGGCTCGTTACAGCCACTCCTTTCTCTTTCTCCTTCTCTTTCTTCATCGATCGATCAATCAATTCTTCTCTTCTCTTCTCTTCTCTTTCGCTCCAAACAAAACCAAATCCTTTCTCCTAGACCTTTTTCACTTTCACAATCAATTACCTTCATATATTACAGAAGTGGGTAATATATGTAAATAAAATATTAAAATATAATATAAATAAATTAATATAATTAACTAATAAGTAAACATAAAATATTTTTTATATAATCTTATTATTGATTGAAAGAATAAATTAATTTGAAGATTTATTTGAATAATTAACTTTATTATATTATTAATTTTTTAAATATATTTATGTCATGGATTTAAATTTAAATATCATTTACAATTATTAATAATTATTATATAAAATTTATTTCATACAATTGTAATTATATACTATTTTAAATTTTAAAATAAATTATAAATTTAAAAATGAAATATAAATTATAATCCTAAATAAGTTATTCACAAATATTAACTATAGTTAACGTTAACAGATTTTAATCAATTTGTATATTAATAGTATTTTTAAAATCAATGACCATACCTTATGTATAAAAGTATACTTTTAAATAATATACAAAAAAAACTATTAAATATAATACAAACATTATATAATTACTTAATAAAAAATAAAAAATATTTTCAAGATTAATGATTAAACAAAACAAAAAAAAATGATTGATATAGTTCAAATTAATAACTAACATAATTTAATTACCATGATAAAATTTTAGTATATAATAATTATTAAATAGATGGTTGATCATTTGAAGTAAAGTTGTTTATAATATCCAAAAAAATCACATTTTTAATTATTTGATATATAATAATTATTAAATATTTTATTTTTATTTTTATATCAGTTTTAAAAACATTTTTTCATAATAGAAGCCTGAAATTACTAGAGTATCAAAAATAAAAAAAAATACTCAAAAATA
>JAMLFT010002493.1:0-25308 GCA_026544285.1 Pachyrhizus erosus | reverse complement strand
ATGAAAAAAAAATGAAAAAACATACCAAAAATGAAAATAAAATAAAATATACATGGTTGATGAAAAATAAAATTAAAAAAATATAATAATAAAAAATAAATGAGAAATGAGTCTTATCTTTTCTTTAAAATATATTTTTTCTCTTTATTTACACCAAACAATATAAATTAATTTCATTATCTATTTATTTCTTATTTCTCTCTTTACCAAACAGTATTTTTTCTTGCAAGTAACAAATCGCAAAGATACAGTACACTATCTTCAACCAAGAAAAATTACTTGGAATTTGTTTCATAAAGGAAAAACTAGAGAGAGAAAAGATAAAATTATTTGAAGTGGTTTGGTAAGAGGAAAAGAAACAAAAGTAGTTTTAAAAATAATGAATTTTATTATATTATTTTTTACTTACTTTATTTTTTTATCTTTTTTCTCATTTTTTCAATTAAATATCTTTATTTATCATTTTTTCATTTATTTTTATTTATTATTTTTATTTTTATACAGTCTATTTCTCCCTTATCTTATCTAGCAAATAGGATATTAAACTGCGATTGGTTTAGGCAAACAAAAGAAAAAAAATTCACGTAATGTAATTATTAATTTTTACTAATTATATTATGTGAAAATATTGTATGTATTTCTTGTATACAACTAAGATAAAAGAGATACATACCAAATTTTTATATGACATGGTTATGTTTAAATTTAATATGAGGAGATCCATTCTGGTAAAAATTGAATTTTTTTTTTCCTGGTATGAGAGAAAATTAAAATAAAAAAGTTTTAGATGTGTAAAAAAACAAAAGAAAATAAAACATTTACATGAAACAACATAAATATGTTAAGGGGGAAAAAATAACAATTCTTTATACATGAAAAGCCTTTTGTTCACCATCTTTGGTTTAATTTAGGTCGAAACCAATATTTTTGTGAAACCCAATTAAACTTTTCTCCATCTCATGTTAACAGATAAACCACACAAATGAATAAAACGATATTTTGAAATTTTCATTATTTCTCATTTTCCTTTCAGCCATAACCAATAAATTGTTAAAATAACACTCTCTAGTCCTAAAAGGTAAGTCAACAACTTATTATATTTATCATTTTTTTAATTATCATAATTAAAGTTTTGCTCTTTGATGAGATAGCGAATATTTCACACGTTTTGGTGATATATCTGATAACCTAGCTGAATCTTTAGTTCAGAGCTTAATTACTCTTAAATTCATCTCCTCTTTAATGATGTGTTTAACTAAAATTAAATTTAGGTCTTCCTTACAAACTCACTGTGAATTGCAAACCGAATAATACTCATTTAGCTTCTTTTACATTTATAATTATTATATCATTCTAAAAAATAAATTATATATTTTATATTTTGGATAAATTACTTCTTTTTCTCTTCTAAAATATTAAAATTACATTATACCTTTATCTCACTTTACAAAAATTACATTCATTTTTGTCAAAAATAAAATATGCTACAACGTTTTTAATGTAAACAAAAATATAAAATATTATACTATTCTAGAATGTGACAAGATTTCTTTTTTTCACATTTTTATGTTATTATTATTTTTTCTATGTCTCTCCATTATATCAATTTTTGATTCCATATTTTTTTTTATCTCTGTCGTATTTCCTTTTTTTTTTTTGTTATACCAAATGTAGAAATACTGTTTCTCATATGAATATATTGTATATATGCATTCAATATGTATCCGATACTGTAAAATTAAACTATCCTTCATTTGCAAATAAGATTAGGTTTTTACTAACCCATCTTCTAAACGAATCAAGAGAAAGGTGTTTATTACAAATAACATGTGAGCACATTTTTAAATCATAAGACAATATATTTTTACACATTTTAATAAAAAAAAAAATCTATTTTAATACTTCTTTAAGATATTAGTTAACATTTATGATAAAATTATTGTGCTGCTTTCCAACAAAGTTCATCTAGACTGCTACTCAGAAATCTAAGCTAAATATCCATGAAATGGTCATTTAATTTGTTTATCTGACTAATAAACTTATTTTGAAAAATAGTTTTTTTTCTTCATAAAATTAAGTTTAAACAAACATATAAAGATTTTTATTTTAGAAGTTCATGTGCAAGAAACTGGCATAACCAAAGATGAAAAGTAGTGGCATATATTGTCACACAGGCATACACAATCGTGTATACAGCTGGGTAGATTATTATTGGTGCATTTAAAAAATGTAACAGTATAATTAAATTTACTCGGTTTTATAATTGTAACTTTGCAAAGGTGGCAGACTGATTAATTGTGTTACAGAAAAGGCAACGATGAGGTGAGAGAAGAAATACATCGTGTAAATTAAAAAAATTCATTACAAAATCATTATTATTTTAATATAGTATTAATTATCATTTTTATTTATATTTTTAATATATTTTTAAATGTTATTATTGTCTTATGTCGTGTTCAATAAAATTAATTAATATTAAAATTAATAAAATGAAAAAAAAAAATTGATAACTGAGAGAGGAATAATGATTGATAACGACACATTCTTAAATTGAGGTAGCAATTGACTCGGTCTCTGAGCTTTTATTCCTATAAAACGTAAAAAAAATCCTTCATTCTCTTTTATCCAAAGCTTTTTAAATTTTTTATTGATACAATTTTACTTTTATATTATCATTTTAAGAACTATTTTAAAATTGTATTCGACTTAATCTTTTCAAAGATATGAAAAGTTTTAAAAAAATATCAAGCTTTCAAATTAATGGAGTTTTTAAATTTACCTTTGACGGAAATAGAGTGAAAGAAAATATAAAAATAGAAGAAGACAGTAATGTTAAATTTTTATTGTTTATTTCAGAGAAAAAATAAAAAGGAGAAAATTATTTCTTTAAAGCTCACCAAAAAACATTTTCCTCTAAATTGAAATAAATTAATAGGAAAATAATTTCTCTCATTTTCATTCTTTTGTTTTTAATTTTTGAAAAAATAATATATTTTTAAAAAAATATATTAATTTAATGTTAAAAAGAAAACAGAGAATAAAAATTATATTTTTAATTGATATAAAAATATTTTTCATATAATTATTAAATTAAAAAGTCTATACACTACAATGTCATCTAATCATAAATTAAAATGTATCATAAATTTTTAATCTTTAGATTTAATTACGAATTTAATCTTTATATATTTTTTATATTTTAGTCTTTATTTTTAAAAATATTTATTTTAACTATTATACATATACTTTTCAATCAATTTTATTTTTTATATTTTAAAATTATAAGAATTAAAATAAATAAAAAATATATGTGAGAATTAAAATAAGTTAAAAAATATATACATAAAAATTAAAATGGATAGTTATTAAAAATAAAAATTAAACATAAAGATTGTGTAGATATAAAAATCTAATAAATAATTAATAGTGTAATTTTTTTAATTATAAAAATTAAAGTGTATTTTATTAATTTGTTTTCATACTTTTTTACGCTCATCTGAATAACATAAAGAAAAAATTATATTTGTTGTCTTTTTGTTTCTATCCATTTTTATTTTATTTTTGTAGTATTCTAATAAAAACACGAAATTTAGAGAGATTAATTTATAGCTTAGTTGTGTTGGGTGATAGAAAGTAGAGAGAATGGTGAATGGTGAATGGTGTGAGGGAGAGTAACAGCAAACAGTAAACAGTAAACAGCAAAGCAGGAAACAGCGTGTGGCTGCTGTCATGTCCCTGTCCTTCCCCCGTCCAACACTCCTCACACTTCCTCTATCTCTCTCTCTCTCTTTATGTCCTCAGAACTATAATTCATAATAAAAATATAAATAAATAAATGTTAAATTGTTTGATTTTAAAAAATAAACAAAAAATAGACTGAGTATAAAATAATAAAATTGTAAAAATACTATTACACTTTTACAGTATGCATGTTTTTTTCTGTACAAAAAAATGTATGCCTTGTTACCAAAATTAATCGATTAATTAAAAATTTTAATCAATTATATAACAATGATATAATTTTTAATACATTCAAGTTTTATTAATAAAATAATTGATTATTTAATTTCAATAATCAATTATTGCCAATTAACAACAAATTCTAAATTGTTTGACAGGGAAAAAGTTTGTGAAACCTACACATTTTGTAATTTATTTTTAAACATTATTTTACTTTCACCAAATGTCACTTACTATCTTTGATTATATCCTCTCCTCCCGTCTCATATTCACCAAACACATTATTAAACTTTGCTCTTATAAAAAAAAGGTAGAATAATTTAAAAAATGTAATTTTTTTTTTGGTATTAATCACATATTCTTATATTATGAAATATAATACTATTAGAATTAACCAAGATTAATATAAGCAACAACAAAAAATTTATATTAATCTTGATTCTTTAATTTTTTGTTTAAAATCGTAGCTAAGTCAGAAAATATATGAAAATAGTGTGAAAACAATAAGTTGTCACCTTTGTATTAAGTAAAATCTTATTTATGTGTGTGTTAATAAAAATATTTATAATTTAATGTTATATTGTTATTTTAATAATATTAAATAAAAATTATAATTTTGTAATTATATATTTAAAATTATTTTTTATCAATACCATTTAAATAGTATTTATTATGTTCAAATTAATTTTTCAATAATTTTTTAAAGATAAATCAATTCATTCAAATTTAATTTTAACCAATGTTAATTTTACAAAATTAAGTACAAAACTCCAATCCAAACACATATAGTTGCTTAATGTCTCTTTTGTTTATTTTTATTTCAAAAATAATTAATTTAAGAAATTTAAAAAACTAAAATGTTGTTTATGAAGAAACTCCTCTAAACGTTCATTTATTTTCCCTTTCGAGCCATATATTTGCAAGTGAATACTTTTTTGAATGATGGAAATAATTTATATATGCGAATTCTAAATATTTTACCATTTTATTATTTCATTGTATATATTTGTATCATTATCTGAATTACATTATGTTCTACATATTTGCTTTAGCGTGGTGAATAAGCAAGTTCCTTGGCTTATCCTGTGTGTATCAATGATGAGAAGGTAACTATGATGCTTGAAACACACTTTTTGGATTAATGTTAAATAAACTTAATTTACCTTCCAATCCTCTCTGCCTTTGACTTATGGCTTCCTTAACTCTCTCTCTCTCTCTCTCTCTCTCTCTCTGGTTTATTTCTTTCCTTAATGTTTGTAATTTTGAATGTTTAAGAATTAAACAAATCATCCATTAATAAGTTAATCACAAAGATAAAAATAAGAACCACAATTTTACAAAAAGTGAAAACCTTATAAATAACTCATAATTTAAATAAGCGTTTAATGTGTTATACCTATTATTTATACATTTAAACGGTGTGGGATTTAAAAGTATGAAGTCATTGTTTTTAGTTAAAAGGAGTTATGAACTGATATTATATAGATGAAAAAGTATACTGAACTAACCGATTTAACTAGAAAACGAGTAAACTAGTTTAATTAAACTGTTGCAATATATAATAAAAATCAATTCAGATCTATTAAAAGCGGGTAAGAACTAATAGGGAAAATAATTATTAGTTTTATTTCAAATATTTATTTAAATAAAAAATGACTAATATATAATATGCACGTATAAATTATTATTATTATTATTGAATCTCTTATTTTACATACATGTATATTTGATCTTTTATATTGATTTAAAATTTTATTTAACTTATTTTTTTATAATTTTATGTTAGTTTATTATTTAATATATTATATAATATTAAAAATATTTTTTAATTATTATTGATTGAACATTAACTTATTTATAATTAAACTAATAAATTGAGTTGATAAATATGCATGAATTGTCCTAAATCATAATATTTGAGTTTAATTTTTAAAATAAAAAAAATCAATGATATCTTTGTTAGTTCAACAACTATTAACAGTATTGAGTATACCCATATTCTAAATAAAATAAAGCAATCAATATATAATTAATTTGAGTGAAAATAAGTTTAATTTTTTACTAAGATTTTGAATTCAAATTTTATAAATGATAAAATGTGATTAAAAAATAAATTTGTATCAAAATGATTAACTAAATGTTTAAATAATAAAAATTAATTATCAATAAAATTAATAAATATTTTGTAACAATATATATATAATAAGGACAAAATGATAAGATATTCTTCTCGTATAATTTAACCTACAAGATTGAATGAGCATCTATTTTTTTTTAACAAAAAATGGATATTTTTATTTCTTTTCAGCAAAAGATGAATGTTGAATTTATTTTTCACTCAATTTTTAGGCCAGGATACTACTCATTCAAACGCAAGCAGTGAGCCAGACTCCAAACTTAAACTAAAATAACTGCCCTGTGTTTTAACAATTTTCAATTTTCATTTTATGCAATTGGACTAGAGCAGAGCAGATCTTAACAAAGTGAAAAAGCTTAGACCCTCTAACGGTCTACATATCCACTCTGATTAGTCATTTCATTTTACTTCTAACCCAAGCGCTAAACAAATGGAATGTTTAGGCACTGACTAAAAAATATCAACTTGCTTAAACTTTTAACAAAGCGTTTGGTCGTTAGAAACAAAAAAACAATACTTTACAAACTACGTAATAAAAAAATGTTCAGCAACGAAATCATGAAATTGTTGATCACTTTTTCATATCCTTACATTCTGGGTAAGACGTCAAGAACAGTTAGTCATAATGCAAAATGGAAAAAAAAAAATCCAACTGTAGAAAACCATAAAATTTTGGTAGCAGAACAATCCAGTTTATCCTACATTGCAACCTAGAATTATTACTTCCTTTTGACATTTTACACAAAATTGACCAAGTGCAGCAAAAATTAGCGTTTGAAACAGTGTCAAATTAATTCCCAACACAAAAATAATCAATGAAAAAATGATGCACTGCAGGTTTCCACTGCTCCATCCCACAAGACATCTGGGTAAAAAGAAAAGAACTACATTTTATCTTTTATCCTAGTGGCAGATAGTGAACATCCTTTAGTATTTGTTGTAGGAGAGCTACAATCACATTTTCTTCTTCATTTGCAAGCCAAACACAATATGAAGCATTGACTGCACCTTCTCTTTTTATAAGAAGATACAGAAAAAGGGGGAAAGAATATTAGGGTTGGAAGGAGGAAAATTGAAAAAAAGAGATGCTGCCCATCCAGAAACAAAATAAGGTCTGCCTACCCAGGAATTTTGAAATAGCCACTTCTGGATCTTTTTCTAAAAGCACCTGCTAATGATTTTGAAGGGCACTTGTAGTGTGTGAGTTAATGTAGCCTCCAACTCATTGGTTGATAAGGGTAAAGAAGCCCTCTCCACAGCAACCCCAAAACAGGTCAACCAAAGCAAATACACGTTCTTCGGTCATCTTTCTTCCTCAAGCATAGTACATGTATAAGCTATTTGCAGCAGCACAAGCAATTGAATTCTCAGTTGGGTGCCATGCTAAGTGCAGCAACTTTGTTGTGAAATCAAAAGAATTCCCATTAGCATCAACACCGGCACTTTCTGCTCCTGTTCAAGGATTACCAAAAGATTGCAAGTCTTGATACACTACAAGAAGAACAAGCTATATCATGAAAACTCAGACAAAGTTGTTAAATAGAGAACTGACCGCGTCTTACAACTCTTGTTATACTGTTTCCCAATGATCTAGAAGGCCTTGAAGGGGTTGGAACTTGGCGTCTGAGGAAATGAAAAAGTTCATATGAATGCTACAGAACCTGACTAAACCGCAATTATTTTTAGAGATTAATGTATAAAATTACCTCATTGGATTTTTACTGGCTTCCAAAGTAGTAGCCTCAGTACTTCCAGGAACACAACCAAATACACGGAATAGGTTGCTGGTATCAAATGAAACGAAATAGTAAGTCACAGGCTCAAGAACAACAGAACCACAGATAAAATAAGTTTCAACTACAGACAGACCTGTAAGAGCCAGTTGAAACACGCAATCCATCACCACTTAGACAACACTCAAACTTATCAAAAATTGAATCATTTTCATATAAATCACAAAGCTGCCAAAAAATAGAGCCAGTTACTATGACTTGATAAAGCAGCAGAAATTCATGGCTCATCGCTTATCTAAAACAAAGGAACCTAACCTTTGGCCTTAAATACTCGTGAACCTGGAATGTTGCAACTGGACCAGAGTCCATATTGATGTCCCATAACTGACATACAAGTAAGATAAGATGAGAATAGAGGGATTTTGTTCATAACAAGCAGAGAGGGTATCCAAACGAAGTTAAATAAATAAATGAATGTCCAAGAAACGAAGAGTTGTAAATTAAAAAAAAATGAAGAGAAAGTCGTTGGTTCATCGTATCAATGACCACCACCAGTGGATTCTTACATACCAAATTTTCCATAAAATCTAATTGAACTTGAGCCTAAGCTAAAATCTTATCATTGAGACCAAACACCCATGTCTCATTGGAGTTCAATTCAATAAATTTAGAGTAACTCCATCCAAAATTATCAGAAAAGCTTTATTGACAGAAGCATGGATTTTGGAAAAATAAAGCTGTCAAACCTTTAAGGTCATGTAATCACGACTAAGTATATATCTTCCATCCTTCCCAAATTTTATGTCTGAGATCGAAGCAATAATCTCTGTGAAAAATGACCTGGACCCAGGGGCTTCCTGTTCCTCAAATCTGTACAAAAAATCATTTTCTGTAAGTTTACCATAAAGGAAATCACATAAATGAATATATATAATAGGCTCCAGAAAAATGCTTTTTTTTTCTATAGGCAAAATTCAATGCCCCCTGTAAGGAAGGAATCAAATCATCTACTTCCCTTTAATTTTTCCCAATAACCTCAACATTGTTATGTGTAAGCCATAAGTGAAACAAATAACATAAGCATAAGATAAGCTTACAGTTTGGTATGGGAATCACATAATGCTGACTGCCGCAAGTCAACGAGACGAATTGAACCCTTTGAACTGCTATATGCCAATGTATTACAGTGTGTAGGGTGAAATTCTGCCGATGTTATAACCTCTGCAATAATAGTATATAGGGTCAAGGCTCAACCAAAGCTACAAAAAAATAGAAATAAGAAAAAAAAAATTTAAAAAGAGGCTCAAGTTAAGATACCTAATCCACAAGAGTAACAACTTTTTTATTTCAACATTCTTACCAATCATCTCTGCTTTAATATTTTAGTGAACAAGTATTGCTGGGTTTTTTTTTTAGGGGGTCTATAGATACCAGTTAGGCACTAGAGCATGCCTTGCTTGAACCACACAGGCTGGCCTAAGGCTCCAGAGGTAGGGTAACACCTGAATTAGCTAGAGATGCTGACCCCTTTCTGGAACCTCACCTCAACACCATAGGCCCACCATTTTGGCATATTTGTCTACATGGTTTAGTAGAATGATGGAATCTTCATACTTATAGGTTTAGGATTCTATTCATTCCTCCTGGATTATTTATAGGAGGTCTATATTCAAACTAGTGTGATGCTTGGTTTTAAACAAAAGATCAGACTTATTAAGTATGACAACATATGGCTCTCTGCCTGATAATGTGCTGCAATCAAATCCTAGATACAACAATTGCAAAGATCATAGTTCTTAGGCAGACATCATTAAAATTCACCCATATAAAAAGCACAAGTTGATTCTTCAATTCTTCCTCAAACCCAATAATACCATAGATGTTGTTCACAGAAACCAAACAGCCATCAACCCAACCATAAAAGTCCCCATCCAATTGCTTGTGAATCTCCTTACCAAGACATACAATCAATGAACCATCAGTCCAACTGTTATCTACCCTTAATTCACCCTGAAAACCTTGATTCTGACAAGTTAAATCCCAAACTTACTTCCCTTCAACATCAGAGAGATAAGACAAGAATGATTTACACACGTAAATAAACAATACTCAGATAACTACAACTTACATGTCATCACTTCTTTAAAGGAAAAAACCTGCGGGTGATGGTACTGTTTTCCAATCAAAATTGGCCAAGTGTCATGTTTCATCTCAGTAACTGCTTTTGAATTTCAATATGACCATCAATTTCATCTAGATAACTAAATTGGCATCTTGGTAACCAGTGTTATATTTAGTGTTATAATTTAATTTGATAAAAACTTTAACTTACATGTTGATGTTATCACTTCTTTAAAGGCTGATACTTATTTGGTGATGGTACAGTTTTCCAATCAAAATTGGCCAAGTGTTATGTTTCATCTCACTAATGTCAACTTTCAATGTGGCCATCAATTTCATCTAGATAACTAAAATTAGCATCTTGGTAACAAGTGTTATATTTTGTGTTATACTTTGATATGATAAGAGAGCAGTACCACCCACAGGTAACTATGGTAGGTATCTAAGTTGTGTCCTTTAAATGGATAATTTATACCAAGTTATCAACAGAGAAACATTTTCAGCATAGCATAAAAATACAATAGGGAAAACTTACCAGTCAAATCCTCCATATTTGCAGGCTTTACATCAACAATATTAAAACTTTGATTGCTAATTTCCAGGTTCCAAAGATTTATTCGTAAATCATCAGCTGATATGAAAGTTTCGCCATCACTAGCAGATATTTGAAACATACCATAGTCCAAATTTGATCAGATATCAGAAAACCATGATAGACAAAAAACAATAAGGCTGCAAAAAAAGCATACATGAAACAACACTCAAAAAAGAAAAGTAGTCAACTTTCAAATCAACACTACATTAAGAGAAATAAAGATAACTAAAAAGCAAGATTCGACACAGAACAGCCTATGATAGGAACCCTCAAGATTTCAAATCACCTGTTATTTGAAATAGAATTAATATGATAATCGTGAGCATGGGCATATACTCTGCGACATCGAGCCACCAAACTGGTCTCATGACTGGTTACCTACATATTTTACAATAGATGTGTTAGCACTTGTTGAACTACAAAGTTTCAAACAAGTAATTGTCAAGGCTAGAAAACTAGCTCTGCTACATACAGAAATACAGTGTCTCAGAAACAAGGATGGAACAATCAAAACAACAATCTTAATGCTAATGATTATCTTTCAGTTCCTTCTTTTTCCATTTTCCTTATGAAGGGGCCTACACACGAGAGCTTATGATGTTTGTGCTATGATATGAGAGTTAACTGGAAAATTATAGGTGTGTTCTACTCTTTTTCTGCAACTTAAGCCAATAAAATTTATGATAGAAATTGGATAAAAAGAACCCAGGCCCAAATAGATGGAATGTACAAGTTGGTTAGAATTGGGGAGTATGTTGCTTGTGAAGGGAATATATAAGGAGAGAGAAGATAGTGTGGGAAAAACTTGGTATTTTGTTGTGAATCAGCTTCTTGGTAGAGCATGCATACAGCATTCTACTAAAGGAACCATAAGCTTTGAGTAGGTTTGAGTTTACCAGAATAATGGTCCTGTAATCTTCATTTTCATTAATACAATTTCTTTTATTTTCGAATATAAATTTCAAGTTCCTAACATTGATCCAACCTGCCATAGTCAAAGAATGGAGGCCAGTGCATTGACAGACCTCTTTGAGATCTTATATGAGGGAGTGACTGTCATTTAAGCTACAATGGACAAGATTATGTCCTCTTTGAAGAATTCAGGCAAGACTTTGGGAACTCTGACAAGAATTAAAGGACATTGAAGAAACAGAGATAATGATGCAGGAACTGAGACTGACATTGACACTGAATTTAACATTTCTTCGACTGAGTTTTACGAAGTTATAAAAATGTAATTGAAGGTGTATCTTCTGGAATGGGCTAAGTGGTAATCGAGGGTGTAATCAAGCTGGTAGATTTTACACCTAGCCTTGAGGACTAGGATGTAACTCAAGAGGGCGGCAATGTAGGAACTGGATAAAAAGGGCCTATGCTCAAACAGAGGGATTGTGTAGTTGGTTACAATTGAGGAGGGTGTTGTGTTCAAGGGGGAATGAATATACGGAAAGAGAAGGGATAGTGTGGAAAAAGCACAGCAGTTTTTTGGTTGTGAAGTAGTCTCTGCTTGGTAGAATGCATAGTGCATTCCTCTGAAGGAGCCATAGGGTTTAAGCTGGTTTGAGTTTCCTCTACTAGAATATTGGTCTTGTAATTCTTATCAATACAGTTTCCTTTATTTTCCAATATAAATCATAGAATCATAACAATATGGAACTTTGTATAGGGATTTGATTCTTTCCCTTTGCCTCCTTAAAGATTCATTGGATATCAACTGTAAGTATGACACTTTGCTCTTTAAAAGTTGGATCTTTAGGTTTTTATTACCCTGCCCAAACTAACAGTGTTTAGTTGGGTGGAAGTGGAGGGGAGGGTAGAGGTGGAACAGAGGGAGCCAAAATCCCTCCTCACTCAATTTGGGCTCCCCTCGAATATTGAAGGAATTTGGAGGGGAGAGATGGGTTTAAACTTTAAAACATTTAAAATAGATTGACTTAAATATCCTTACATTTTATGTGCAGGAGGAGATTATAAGGGTACAAAAGTAGGTTTTATTTTCTCTCATCTCTCCTTTGTACCAAACAATGCACAAAATAAGTAATCTTAAGCACCACAATGAAATCAAACAAGAAATATATTTCTTGCAGTTATACCAGGCCGTGTACATTCAACTATATCTTCCAGGAGGTCTATGGATATGGAAAGGCCATGACTACATCCCCATTTTGAGAACCCCCTCTCCCATAATAAATGTATATAATAAAGTTGTGACTATCTGTTCAGACAGGAGGTAAATCCCTCGTCCATCATAAGCATCCCTGAACTCAGTCTTTTTCATGTTAATTGACCAATTTCTGGGTTGTTCACAGCAAAAAATCATACTACAGTTTTTATCCCCGAGAAACATTATGGTAAAAACATTAAATTGGAAGGGCTGAACACAACTACCAATGGTAATCTTAGTGAAGGTATGCCTCCTGGTGGAAATGAGAAATCGTTGCTTAAATAATTGTATGGTCCATCCGGCGATACTCCATTTGCAAGATATGATCTAGAGCTACTGGAATTACTTGAACTCGCAATAGAGCCATTTCCCATTGCTTTAGGATCAACATTCATATCAGAAACTTTCTTGACCTTTTTTTCTTGAACCTGTTTAACTCACAGATAAGGACAAAATATGAACAAGTGACCTATAGAAGATAGATCAATCATGTGAATTCAAGTGCAAAAAAAACTAAAGAAAATGCAATCACAGAACACATTCATTTTGAATATATGCACAAGCAAACAGTAAGGGCAGAGTCCATTGGGATTTATTGAACAGCATGGCCATCTTTCATATTTGCTTATCCTCATAAAATATTGAAAGTAACAATCATATAAACAGTTAGAAATTATGATGGAATATTGAATTATAAAATGTTTCAACCAATGCAATTAAAAGATAGCATTGCTCAGAAAGCAAATCATGACATAATGCACTTAAAAATAAACAGCTTACACATACACACCCCCTAAAAAATCATCCTCAAAATGAAGAGTTGTCTGATTAACTGAAAAATGCTTCAATATATAATAACCAATGATTCAAAATATCATTTGTAATTTGCAAAGACTAAACCCAAGCAACAGATCCCATTAGAACCTATCATATGAACCTATAAGCTACAATACATCTCCATAAACGATAGTGTCAAAGCATGTGAAACAAGGAACCAAACTTGGTTCCATAGAAATTAACCATGTATGTCATCCATTAAAAAAACAGTATTCAGCATCCCACAGGTGAGCATTAACTTCATACCTTCCAAAATTTGATGGTTTTATCATTTGTAGATAGAAGGAACAAAGCACCATTAGCTGTCTGGCACCATTTGATTTTGTTAATTTTCTCTTCTATTTCCAAACTCTTGAGATAGTCAAACTGAAACAACAATCACATGTCATAAATGTTAAAATTTCTGCTCCACAGGCATTTTAGGCAGCATTAGCCGGTGACTGAAAAATACCTCAGGCTCATGACTCTGAAACTCTGTTTTATAGCGGAACTCAGGATGTCTACTAATAGAATAGTCCATCCTCTCTAAATCCCTTCTTGATCCACGATGCTGCAAGTTACAGTATACATAGATATTAGAGAATTAAGGGTGTAAAATGGAATCTTACAACTAAGTTTATTTATAACGAAAATGCTGAAGCAAAAATCAGACTTACATCTTTTGTATCTGTCCGCTCAAAGAGAACAACTCGACCACCACGATCACCGGTAGCGAGATGATCACCAGACTTGTCAAATTCAATAGCAGAAATTATATCCACTGTAGAAATAAAATTGGGTAAATAATTAGGAAACCTACACATTAACCTGCAATAATAGCTAATCCAATTATGTCAATCACTCTATACTGGAAGACTCCACAATTCAGTTAATGGTGTCAATATGCTGAGAAAAAATACCCATCAAGTACCCATCAGGTTCAAAAGACCTGCGTTGGAATTGCTATTATTTCTAGGCTCTTAATCCAGTATATAAACCATGAAATAGATCTTAGTTACAGTTAGACATGAGAACTGCATGTTTGCTGTGAGTTAAATCAACTTTCAAAAAACAGAAGGCTTTTATGCATAAAGAAATCAAGTCCATTCTCCAAGTCAAAATCTTTCCCACCATAGTCTTGTGTGATATTATGTCATTAGTTTCCAAAATTATCCAAATTTAGAATCAAACCAGTTCAGATGGATACAACTTCAAGAGAATTACATGTCTTTAGTTCCCTCATATAAAAATGATAAAATGAATAAGTTTCACAATCCATTTACACTCTATCCATAACATCAAACATTTATCTACTCTCTTTGAGTCCTTGTTTTTCTCTCATTTTTTGTGAGGGTTGGATAATTGAACTTCAATGATACTTAGTGGTTTCCTTTTCTTCAATAATCACTCATAACCTATAAATTAGAAGACAGCTATGCCATCTGAACCAGAGACAATGTTTCCAAACCATATAGGTTATTAGTTGCAGCCATAAAAACACAAATTAGCAAGAAATGTAATGTTGAATCCACATTACTATAAATAATATGGTGCAACTGCAACCACCCAGATGCTGCATGCATACTCATCCTCTTTCTTCCCTCAAAACTACCCAATCCCAAATTCCAAATGCAACCTTAGCATAATTGTAATATCACATGTCTGACATTGCTTCAATGTTATCAAATATTATTATTCTCCCTTGTTGACAGAAAATGGCATTTCTTTCTCTAGGACATAGACAAATTCCCTAAACGCTCATTCTTAAAAATATCATCCAAACATCACCACTCGTACTCCAAGTCCAACCAATCAAACACCACCACCCGACCCCTGAAGCAAAACTCTAATGCCACTTACCAAACTCCACACCATTAAGATCTAACACCTAGCAACCAAACTCACATTAAAAACTAAACAAACTAATTCACCACAACAAAAACTGCTTCCAACACAACCACAAGCTAAAAACACAAAGCAAATCCAAAACCACCATCATTAAGTCCAACAGCTCAGTTACACACTCATATCAATCCAACCAAGTAAAAACCCACAATGCAAAAGCCAACCTCAGACCACTACTTCCCTTCCCCCAAAACTCAAAAAACACCCTCACAATCACACACCGATTAGGCAATGACCCAGAATCCAAAACAACAAGGAAGCAACAGAACATGATCCGAAACAGATCGAAAGCAAGGAACCAAACCCTAATCCGAACACATCAACAACTGGATCCGACAAAACAACGTAGGAACAATTACCTTCCTGAACTTCCTCCCCCGCAGTACGTTCCCCAAAAACCTGCGAGAATTTCCACTCCAGCGGCTGCGGTAGACCCGCCGGAGCTGCCACGACCTCATCACCACCGTTCATTTCTCAATCAACGGTTCTCAGAAAATTCCAACAATCTCTATCTACCAACGCGCATCGAAGGTTTCCTTTCTGGGTTTTCACAAGATCATAGTTTCAGAGACACCCACCAACCAAAGATGCAATTTTTTTCACACCCTTCTTTGGATTTCCAGTTCAACCATTGGAACACCCAAAAAAAAAAAAAAACAATTTTTTTTCTCTTTCTCTCTCCTGAAACCTCAAACCTTTCTCTCTCTAAAAGGAGTAAAATGGGAATTTTTTGGAGATTAAAATGGCCGAGTAAACGGTTCTTTGGGTTTGGAGATGCAAAAAAAAAAACACACACACACGCACGCACACACACTCTTCTGTCTACTCTCTCTCTCAATAATAGGTTCCTGTTTGTTCTTTTCGTACGTAAATATATAATTTCCTCGTCCGTGATAACCTCACGCGTCGGTCATATGGGGTTTGTGAAGGTGCCGCCTTTGGTTGAATTCTTATGGGTTGCGTTGGTGAAATGTCGTTATATCTGACGTCTGTGACGCATTGGTTGTGAATGCGGGCGGGGTTAGAGAATAGTTTTTAGACTGGTTGAATTTTTCATTAATTAACAAAGTACTTGTGAAAGGACTAGAAAATGTCGATGAAAAAAGGTTAAGGGGAGACAACATGAAATGACTTTCATGTCCTTGCCTTTTCTCCCCTCAGATATTCTTTCACCACCACTCCTGAGATCTTCCATCACACAAAAGTGGGCCATTTAGGGAGACAAGGCCATGATCAAACGGTCAAGGATTGTAAGGGTCTTCTAAATAAAAAAATTGATAAAAGAAAAAAATGTAAGAAATCTTAGTCCGTGAGATTATGTTGCATACATGATAAGAATGGAGTATACATGGAATATGCAAGTAACAGGAGTGTGATTGATGGATATTGCTTAGTGAATGCACTCAAACCCATCCCAGAAGCATTTGCATCAATAATTATTTGTCTTTGGTTGAGAAAAAAAATTACCTGAGATATTCAAGTTCTAACTGAGTAAAATTATTCTAATGGAATAATTCTATGTTAAATATTTAACATAATTATATATTCTAAATTACAATTTAAAATTATCAACTAAATCAGAATACCTACATACTAATTGATTTAAGTGATCAATAATAACAATGAATTGTCTTCAATAGAGGATTGGTCATGACATATTTTTTTAAGGAAAAAATTAATTTACATTTTATTTTTTAGTGTATAAGTGAAAAGAAAAGAATGATAAAGAGAAAAAAAAAATATGATAATTGATAAGATGAAAAAATGAATAAGAAATAGGAAAGATAATGAAGTGAAAGTGAGAAGAAAAAATATAAAAATAATAAATAAATTCAAGAAATATTTTTGTTCAAGATTAGAAATGATGTTGTAAGTTATTGAAAAAGAATGGGAACCTCAATAGCAATCATGAACTGAGAGGTCTAAACTAATTACTTGGTTTTATTTTGTATTTTTTTTTTCTTTCTTGTGCATTATGTTTTTTATCTTATCTTCATCATGACTAAGCAAACATTTGGGGTCCGGTACAATTGGCAACAAAAGTGAAAAACCACGTTCTTGGAAGGTAGTTGGGATTATTTATTTATTTATTTATAATACCAAAATAATTATTTTCGGAAATGTATATAATTTTGTTGTAGGTCAATTTTTGGATATTGCTTTGCCGGAAAAACTATCCAAATTCGACCTGACACGGAAAAAAGATAAGCTGATTTAATTGTTTCGAAAGTTCTTTGTAATCCAAATTCAAATTCAAATCCAAAATTATGTACAACTGCAAGTTTTCATTGCAGTTACAAATGTATTATATCTATTCCTATATGTAAAGATTGTTTTGGAAATTTATTTATTTATTTCGTGCATGCTTACATTTTAAATTATAACATTGTTTTATGTATTTAGTGAAGCAAGTCCAATACTAATATTTATTCTTTTTATTAAAGTTCATATGATTTCGTTAAAATACTAAATTCTTTTTTAATAAATTAATTGATAATTCAAGTTAGTTACTTTTTGCCATTGAATTATTATTTGAGGTTAATTTATCCACCGACAATACATAATTAAAAGTTGTTTTTATTAAAAAAAAGTTAAGCATTTAATTAGTATTAATATTCTTAAAAAGGTTTGAGTATTAATGAAGAATCATCCAGATTTTTTTAAGTATCATAGATGATGAAGACATATGAAGTAATCAGTAACTATATGTTTCATTTAGAAATAAAAATAGAGTGAAATTTTCATTTAGAGATAAAGTGATTAGTAGTAGGGAGAAACTCCCTCCTTGACCAATGGTGAATTTTCTAAGAGAAAAAACAATAAGAATTGAATATGAAAATGTCAATCCTTTCAAACTAATGGTATACATTGTGATTCATTTTTTAAAGGATTATGTTTCTCGTGGCAAGATGCATTAGTAGTGAAGATATTTGAGAAAAATATTTGTTACAACATTTCTTCAAAATGTTGAACTTTTTGTATATTTTTATACGATGGTCATTGGCAATAGATTTTTTCATGATGAAGTTTGAAAAGGAGAAAGATAGAGGGAAAGTTACGGAAAAAAGACTTAAATGTTTTTTTTTTATTTGACTGTTTAAACTTGGTCATTGAATTTAGTATCCCTTTTTCCAACCATTAATAAAATTATGGTATGGATTAGATTTTTCGATCCTAGATTGTTCTTTTATGATAAAAGTATTTTGTTAAAAGTTGCTTTAATAGTTGGAATGCTAGAAAAGATGGATGCTAATACCATATATGTAAGAAGAAGGAGATATGTAGGAATTTGTGTTAGAGTTGGTTTAAACCAGCTTACTATTAGGAGAGTCTAGCTACAAGGACATTGGTATTTGATAAAATATGAAGATTTATGTTAAATTTGCTCCATATATGGTTGTTATGACTACTTGAAAAGATAGTGCAAAGTTATAGTTCCATTTAAAGTTGCTTTGACAACAATTTTCACAACAACCACAAATATGATAACTAAAATTGCAAACAAACCACTAAAGGGGATAATGTGATCATTAGAAGTTAATGCAAATATGTCCACGACTATTTTGACTAATAATAACATTTAACATGGAAGTCATGTTAGATGAGGATACAATCCACATTAATTGAATAAGCATTAAACAAATAAATCACAAGAATAGTGGTGGAACAAATAGAAATAGTAAATTAATGTAGTGAGGCCAACAATTTCTATTGGTGAGAAATAAATTAACATGCAACAAATGTCAACATTCAAGTATCTTATTCTTATGGATGACATTGAGCCTAATTAAGAAACGACTATGGATGTGATCCTAATTATATAATCAAGGATTCCATAAACACAAAATGGTTAGTGGCACAATGTTAGCCAATATGACCTTTTCGTCATACCTATGACCTGGGATTTTCTTAGGCATTATTTCGTTACTTATATTTTGCATGTAATTATTTAAAGACTTTTATTTGATTTAATGAAATATAAAGGGTACAACTGACAAGTGCATTTAGTGTCATATTGGAGATATGATCAAACATTTATATCTTTCACTTATTGTGGTGTTTGAAATTTATGTTATTTTTGCACGCACGATTAGGTTATGATTTTTCATAGGTTTCGAGTCTTCCTTTATTTTCAAGAAGTAGGATGTCATTGTGGTAACATTTAGGTTATCCCACGTACGAATGATTTTGGTTATCATTTGATTATAAGAACAACTCAAGCAATTACTTTCTCTTTTAAAAAATTGTTTGTGATATGGTATGGTTCAACTATTTATGCACTTCCAACACCCACTACTCGTGTCAAACATTGGGATCATTTTATTTTAATTTGTAGCAATATCAATGGTTTTTATCTTATTATAGGAGATATTAATAAAGATCTTTTTTTTTTAAGTGATTGGAGGTCCTCTCTCTTATCGTCAAGCTTATCTCTTAGCCAATGTGATAAATCAATGTAATTTTATTAATATGGATACTATTGGGGACATTCTCATTTAGAGAAACTTTTTTGTTAATATTACTTATATATGGAAAAGTTGGATAAGTGTATGGCTACACTAAACCAGAGTATTCTTTTTTCTCGTGCTTCAATTAAGCTTCTTCCCCCAAATAACTCTCATTGTAATCCACTTTTTATCTACTATTTTAAGTTTAAAATGAAGAAATGAAAATATTTTCACTTCCAAGCTACTTGGACGACTCACCTAAGTTAAGAGAAGTTTGATTCCAACACTTAGGGACAAGGATATGAAAATGCCATTAAGAAGTTAAGTACAAACTTTAATTATCCAAATTGTACTTAAGATTATACAAAATTTAATTATCCATATTGTGTTTAAGATTAAAACAATTACTTTAGGGAATTGGGGTTAAAAGTAATAAGGAAGAAAATAATTCAAATTGGGAATACATGGAAATTCCACTCATCATGTTCGGAGAAACAAAAAATATAATGCAAAAGCACAAATTTTTTAATAGTAACAATCATCGCCAATGTTAACATTCTCACAAATAACATTTGATAAATAAGTATATAAGAACATGTCCAACATTATAAAAGCACGAGAGAAGAGAAACTATAACATAACAAGATTTATATTAACTGCTCACAATCAAACTACATCCAGTGTCTTCTACCAATAAGGATTTTCACTGACTAATACTAGTTACAACAAGTAATTTTCATAGACTCTCCAGGCATTATAACAGTGACCTTTTCACCCAGCATTAAACATTCGAATATTCTTTTGTCACTGAGTCCTTTTAGACTTTCCAAAACAAATAGAAAACTATTTGCACAAATCAACTCAAATGGTGAATGAATGAAAGTTTAAGCATAATTACAAGTTAACTTTACACAATAAAAAAATATGAAAACTTATAGCATATTTAGGTCAAGTATAAAAATAAGTTCGAAAATTCATATAATCATCTATGTTGAACAAAAAAATAATTCTTTAAGTATTCCTTTTAATTATTGTGAAAGTGTCTGTTATGAGAGAAAAAAATTTCCCATTTTTTTTATTTAATGCATGGGAGCATCTTCATGTTACTCCTTGGAATGTTTTTTATCAAAGCAACAAGAGAAAAATAAGTAATCACGTCTTCTACCAAAAAAATGTTATATTTTCTAACACATGGTATTGTTTTTCTGCATATTCTCTCCAATTGTATTTTCTTTTAATAGGTTAACTAATTTTAGCACAAGGATGTACTTATATAATTAGAAATTATTATTTTCATTAAATGCTAATATATTTAAACATTGAGCATTTCAATAAGAATATTCAGAAAAATGTTGGTTTCATACGAGGATAAAACTATCAAGGTGTGTATAAAACCTTAAAAATATGAACACAAAAATTAGACCTTAAGTTAGGTGGTTCGTAGAAAATATAAGATGGATATT
Organism: Pachyrhizus erosus; assembly: GCA_026544285.1. NCBI lineage: Eukaryota > Viridiplantae > Streptophyta > Magnoliopsida > Fabales > Fabaceae > Pachyrhizus > Pachyrhizus erosus. The sequence goes on along the minus strand of JAMLFT010002493.1, from coordinate 3,966 downwards.
AACAAAGAAGACATGTTGGATGCCTTGATTTTTTAAAACTTGTGGATGTTAATATCAAATGACACGTTTAACGTTGATTTTATAAAAAAACATTTATAATGCATTCAAGTTAAAGATATATACCTTTTTTCTTTTGAATGGTTAAGCATATTTGCATACTTAACAACTCCATTAATAATTCAAACTTAATAACCTTTGTTATCATCAAAATTTGGAGGGTTAGATGCTTCATATATTTTTTGTTCCAACATAACCCTCACCATATAGGCTTACGAGCCCCAAAATACTTGAAAAAACTATAGACCTTATTAACGCCTTTAGACATATGGACAAAACATGCAAGCATTACTGTGTAGGCACCATATGAACAATAAAGAATGCACCATCTTTTTACATGACTAGTAAACTACAAGCATTATTGTGTACAAATACACAATTATAAAATAAAAATGTGTTGTCCTTTAAAACATTAAAGGAGACAATACCACTATAACATTAGACTCACATTTAGATATAGTTCGTTAAAGTTTCTCAAATTATTCTCTGACTTAAAAACTCCTTAGTGAATAACATCCCTTAACATGAATAATATCTAATGATATTAACACATTAATTCATTGATAAATTACTAAATATTACTAGCAATATAAATCTATAAAACACTTTAGAAAATTCTTTATAATTTAAATTTACTTTTTACTAAGAGTTTCAAATGAGATGAGAATATAAAATATTAAATATACTATTATAATATAAGGATCCATAATAAAATTATTCATTTATGTTTGATGTACTTATAAAATTTTAATTTTTTTTTATAATAATAATAACAAGATTTACATATGACTTTATGTAAACTATTCAAATCCTCCATTAGGACGTTTCTAGTGAGTATATAAAAAAGTTTAGTTACAATATTAATTTTTGTATTCAATAAAAAAAGCAAAATAAAAAATTAAATTAAATTTTATATGATTTCATTAAAATATTAAATTCATTTTTTTAATAAATTTGCTGAAAATTATGTTATTATTTTTTGTGTTAATTTATTATATGTGATTAAATTTTACTCGAATGAGATGTAAACTCACCCTATTAAAAAATTAAGTATTTTACTTTAAAAGAAATATGCTAAGTGGGATAGAAATTTTCACATATGAAACAAAATTAATGTTTTTATGCACACATATATAATAATAAAAATTAATAAGAGAAATAAGTTAATCCAATTATGTGTTTTTTCTTTTTAACTCAAATATTTTAAAAAATAAAAATATTATAAAATCCATTATTCTATTCTGACATAATGGTATGTAATTTCTTGGTAAAAATTATTCTCGTATTTCATACACTTATATAATTTAAGTTTTACCATTAAATTTCGTTCCCAGTATAAGAATGTTATATTAATTATATAATTTTAATTAAATTTCACATGATTTCAATAAAATATTAAACTCGCCATTTGTCAATAAGTTAATTATTTTTCCTGCTAAATCGTCATTTGAAGTTAAGTTTGACTTTTGTACCAATAAGATCTGAAACCAACATATAAAAAAAAAAATTAAGAAAATTGAGCTTCTAAGAAAGGTGAAAAGGATATTTTTATCATTTTCAAACAAAGATTAATTTGTTACGCACATATATAATTATGACTATTTATAAAAAAATAAATTATGCAATTTAAGCCAACTCTAATTTAATAACACAATTCAAACTAATAACACATCAAATATAGTATTTTTCTACACAAGTAAATGCTTTATATATATAAATTATAGTTAATCAAATATTATACTCCTCGTATATGTAACTTCTAAAAAACGGAAACTGAAACATGAAAGTTTCAATTAATTTTAATTTAAAGATAAGATGTTTATGACATAACTTAAAAACAAAAAAAGTTATAATGATATTCAACCTGACATGATTTGAAATTGACCATGCACCACAGTGTAGGCCACGTGACGTCTCTTTGCTAAAATGGCTTTGCAAATATAGAAACAGATAAGCTTTTATAAATTACGCTATATGTTTTTTTTTTTTTTTTTTTTTTTTTTTTTTTTTTTTTTTTTTTTTTTTCAACCCAAAAAATTTAATAAAAGTAATAAAAAATTTAAAAAAATTATAAAATTTTTTTTTTTAATCAATTCAGTTACACTTTTTATTCAGTTACACACTTCTATTAACATTTAGCGAATCCACTTTTCGTTTTTCTATTTTTCGGATCATCTTCTTTTGAACTTGGGGAAGACAGAAATGTTTTATTTTCATTTAATATACTTTTTTGGTAATGAGATTTTCTAAGAATAGAATTTTTAAAAATATTTGTAGAATTTATTTAATTATAATTTATTTTTTAAATAATATACTTATCGTTAATCATCAAAATAATTATTAAATTTTTATTACAGAAATTTATTCTCACTAAGAAATAGAGATATTTTATTCTAATTTATTTGTAAATTGATATTTTTAAGAATAAATTGTTTTAATCAATATTTTTATTATTTTCTATCAAAAATAAATTTTTTAATCCAATGTTACTTTACTAAAATTGTTAAAATACTATTCACAGTGAATGTTCAATCCTTTTATTCAAAATAATAATTTTTATTTTTCAAGAATATGAATTATATATTTTTTAATCATTATTCAGTTTTGATGTTATTACTTCTAATATATTTGTTTTAACAATTGCTACTTAAAAAAATTAAAATATTTAACTATAGTATACATGCATGATTAGAATGATTAATTTTAAGAAAAATAATTTTTTAAAATCTCTTTCAAATAATTAATATAAAAGATAGCAATTTTTTAATCAAATCAATCAAATGTGTTAAATGATATATAAAAATCAACATAATATGATATGATTGATGAGTAATTTTATCTTTTTAAACCTGCATAAAGATTTTAATATTTAATTTGTAAGTATGAAAAATATTTATTGATGATGTGAATATCTAAAAAAAATATATTCAGATTTATAAAAAGAGTATGTAGAAAACAATTACTTTTTATTGATTAGATATTTATTAGTTTTAGTGTGTATATTCGGATTTAGGCACATGATCCTTTGTTTTAAGTGGAGACCTTAACCATTTAAAAAGAAATGTTTACTTCAAGTCTTCAATGAAAGTTGATACAGGAATTCACGCGGAAGTCTTGAAGCAAGATGCATTTATTTGGGCCATTGGATCTACATCTCAAGATATGGGCTTTTCTCTCCTAATGGTTGATGGCCCAATGAAAAGAAAGCCATGGCATCGTTGAACTTCAAGGGAAACCAAAGAGAAAAGAAGTGGAAAACATTTCAACGTGTAGTTCAAGTGGTACTCCACTACTTTCTAAATAAAATTAAATTAAATCATATGTACTGATATAAAATATAAATAAATATTAATTCATTTTATCTTATTTTTAATAAAATTATCTTTAAAATATTTTTATTTAATAGATATTTTATTTTAAAAAATTATACTCATAACCGAAATGAGTATTTTTGTTTGTTTGTTTTATTTTGCTCGCATATAAAATTCATAGAATTTAATTTCGATAAATTATGAGTACATATATATTTTTAAATATTGTAACAAAGGTAGTATTAAAAAAATAGCTGATTGGTTATTGTTTTCAAATTATACCGTGTCTTATATTTTATCTGCTGTAATCGTGCATATGATATTGACACGTAACGATTCGTACAATTCGTGCGAGAACGACTTCGTACTAAATAGCAATATTCTTTAGATAATCTTTATTTTACGAACAAATTTTTAAAATTGAGTTAAGCTGAAGCTAAAATTTAAAATGATATTATAACTTATTGTAAATTTAGTATTGGACAATAATCAATTATTGAAACAATATATAATTAGTCTAAAACTTTTTAACGCATATCTATTTATTTATTTATTCAGAGTAGATTAATAAGTTATAATAAAAAATTATTTAAAAATA
>JAMLFT010002492.1:0-25326 GCA_026544285.1 Pachyrhizus erosus | reverse complement strand
TGTGGATACGACATTCGTACCTGAAAAGGTACTATATTACAATTGAATCGGTACACTTGCCGAATCAAAGAAAAATATCTAACAGAACACAAAATTGAATCTAAAAAGAATGAAATAAATCATATATAAAAAATATATGTGAAAAATATTCAGATTGAGTTTCTTTCAAATACATGTTCTTTCTCATTTCTTCTTTGTTTGGTCATCTTTTTTATTCTCCAATTTTTTTAAATTTCAAAATATAAAAATTAAATACTAATAATTTCTATTATTATGTATAAGGATAAGTGTCAAAGTGGTTCAATTAGAAGATATAATAAAAATTGATTTTCTAATTTTGAACATTATAATTGTTCATAAATTGAAATACGTACAACTTGGTGAGCGGACAATAATACAATAACAATATAAACTCAATCACAGAGTAAATGTAATGGAAATAGACCCTGGCAAAAATTTGTGAAGAGCAACAACAAATAAATAACAATAACAAATTACGTAAAAGACATAAAAGATTTTTAATATGGAAAAATCCCTCTCAAAACAAAGATAAAAAAATTACTTATCCTCTAGACCAAAAAAAGTCTCACTATGATCAACAATGATACAAAATAGTCTCAATTAAGTGTATAAAAGAGTGTTAACAGTCAAACAAATAACAACACTGTAACACCCCTTTTTATTTACTTTTGATAATTAAGAAATTATATTCAGATAACTTTAGCGCATGTAAAGTTTTTAAAATCTAATTTGTCAGAGGAATTACAATTTTACATAACATATTAATGCACATAACTTCATTATGGGTATTCTCAACTTAATTACATAAGATAGATAAAGTCATAAGTAAATTTATTATTACATCATTATAATATTCAGGATAATCAAACTAAATATCTCCTTAATCATTCTCCAATACTAATTTGATCTAATCAAATTCTTCAAAAGGATTTTTTTCTTCTGTAGAGTCTTCTCCCCTGTTTAGATCATTGGCTTGAACTGATCGCATGAAGGACTATGAAGGTTGCAGAGTCCGAGGTCGTCTTCACATGGCTAGAATACTAGTGAATCTAGGTGGCAGAGTTTGAGATAAAACCACCGGTAAATCTACATGATGAAATTTCTATGAGACTACGATATTAACAAGTTTGAAGACAAACCGAACGTATCCCACAAATGTATCATCTCCTTATAGACTCTGTCACATGGTCATCTTCCTTCTAGGGGTATTATGGTCAAGTGGAATAATGGTTGGAATTCATCTGTCATCTGCGTCTGAAAAGGTAGGAAGGTGTAGAAGTGAATCATCTATCCTCGAGTAACATGTACATACAAATATAGGGTGATCTATCTAACATAGGTTCTCATCTCACTGTACGTGCCTAATTTTATTAATTCCATTTAAATTTTTAAATTCTTCCAAAAATCCTAAAAACTTAATTATATTTTTCTTACATTAATTTAAAATTTCTCTTCTAAATGTTTATTTTATTTGATAAAAATTTATTTATTTAATCTAAAAATATTTATTTAATTATATTTTAATTGCAAAAATTTATTTTTATCTCTTGAAAATCCTATTCTAATTTTATTCTAATTCTCCTTATTTTATTCTTCCCTTCCCTTATTTCCTTTATTTTATTGGAACATTATAAATTTAATTTCTTATTTAAAAATTAATTAATATTTCCATCTTTTTAAGTTCATTTTAATTTTAAATTTTGACTTACTAAACTCTTTTAAATTTTTCTTTTCTCTTTCACATTTTCTCCTTTTCTTATTCTCTAAACAATATTCATTTGATGATATCTTTTTCATAGGAATTAAATTCCTAAATTCTATTTTAACTAAATTAAATTATGAGTAGATAAAGAGAAAAAATCTAAAATTTTAAAGTTATAATTATATCAAAAGGATGTTACAAACACCATAAAAATTACAAAAAAAAATATAAAAAACCTCAAATAATAAAATTATTGTGTGAAATAAATATCTCACAACTTATACCTCTTTTTAACGATTCAATCGTTTTAAATAAAAAACTAGATGTGAAGAATTTGCTATTATGTCAAAATTTCAACTCGATCCAACAATGAACGAATTTGAAATTACAATTTTATGGTGATTGTCTAACTACCTCTCTCTTTTTCTCAAATCCTCTCCATTTAAATAAGTGAAAAATTCAATGAATTTTTTAATATTGAACTTTTCTCTATATAAGAAGCCTAATACCCAACACAAATGAACGTGAGGTTAACATGTAAGCAGATATATTATAGATTTTTATTGTTTATAATTTTTCATATATATTAGTAGGATAACTTAAAATAGAAAAAAAAACATTATAATTTTCTAATATATGTTTGGCATTGGTATGTACTTAATAATCAATTAATTTATAGCAATTATACTAACAAATTATTTATAAATCATATTTAACAATTTCTAAATAAATAATAAATAAATTTTCACTTAAAATTTATAATAATATTTATTTTTTTTTTCAAAAATGTTTTAAATTTTTTTTTTAAATAAATTCTGTTATCAATATAAAATATTTTATTAAATAAATTATTTTCAAAAATTAATTTATTTAGTGTAATAATACGTTAAAAAAATTAAATTTTAAATCAAGTATACCTATTTAAAATTTATTAATGTAATAGTTTTTTCTAAGAATAACATGTGTAATCTTTCATTTTTATTTTAAATAAACTATTTTATAGATTTCATAAAAATATTACGTGTATATTTTCTTTTTAAAAACATTTTCATTTATATTTAGTATAGATAAATGATTATCGTTAAACATCAACCTACACTAAAGTCTTCATTTTTATTTAGTCTTGTCAACATCAGTCCATAATGACTCAATAGATATGGAATCCATATACTTTAGTAATGTACACATAAATTTAACATAATATAAAAAAAAATGTATTGAAAGAGTGTATAAAGTATTTAAGTTTCCATTTTTCATATATAAAAAAACAGTTATCGATTCAGGACCCTTATCTCTAGCCAAAATCAAATAAAAAGCATTTTTTTATATGATTAGTGTTAGTCAAGGAGAACTGGGAAAAAGGTGTCTACATTAATAAGCCAAGTAACAACCATAAGCATAAATGTGACACTGAATTTTTACCTAAAATTTCAAAACATTATATATACGAGTCTATTACAATTTTTTTCATTAAGTCCAATCTTAACTATATTATAAAACTTAAAACTCACGTAAATAAATTGAAATTCCTCAATTGATGTAAACGGTTGACATATTTAACATATTGTGAGTGTCCTTAAACGTCAAATAAAGAGTGATATATAGGTATGTAGAATGAATGAATGGTTGAATTACTAAGAGACATTAATCTAATGTGTCGACGGAGATGTGAGACACTTGTACACGGTTGCAATTTCACTGGTTATTAAACTGATATACCTGAACCACATGCATTTACAGGATTAGCTTAAATATTTTTAGGGGGCCAAAAGCAAAAGAAAAGACTTACTGGATTTTATTATGTTAAAAAAGAATGCCAGAATTTTTTCTTATCTACCGATTTAATTAGTGATAGATAGGTATTTTTTTCCTATTTTTCTTCCCCTCAATTATCAGCTTTTCATTTGATAGATACTAAGAAAAACGAGAACAAAAGAATTGTATCACTCTAAAAAATTGTCAAGTAGATAATTAAAAAAATAAAAAATCACGAGCACTCTTTTTAATTTTAAATAAATCATCATTTTGATATATGAAAGTATGAGGTATTAATAATTTAGTCTCTAAAAAACAGAAATTATCAATTTAGTTGTTGAATATATAAAGTGTGATATTTTAATCATGACATCAAGTTAAATCTATTAATATTAACATCTCTCAATAATTTTTAAATGTCTCTCTTAAATTTTGTAGATGATTGAAATAATTTTTATTAGTGAACATTTTGAATTTTTAAAAATAAAAAAATAAATAACAAAACTAATATTTACTAATTTAAAACTCAAACAATGATTGTAATTTTACTTTTTATAAGACATCTTTAAGAATAATTACAGACTAAGTGAAATGGAAGTTCCTCCAAAACAATTAAGACCAAATTATTGCATTTAACACAAAAATCTACTTATAGCAATTATACCATAATCTAGAAGGAATTTCACACTACAAAAATAAATGTTCACACTATTGATATCTCTTGAAGAAGCTAGACAATGTTTATTCGGAAAAAAAAATTATACAGTTTTTTAAGTGTTTTTTTTTTCTTGTTTTCCTATTAGAATTGGTAAGAAAATAATAAAAAAACATTTAAAAAACTATTTAATTGGTAAGAGGATGGTAAAAAATATGAGAGACCAAATGTCAGTAAGTGGTTAAGTTTAATGACCAAAACATCAATAAATAGTTAAGTTAAAAGAACAAAATAATAGTAAACAACTAATTTAGAGACTTAATTTAAAAGTCAACTAACATGTGACAACCACGTGGATAACAAGTGACAATCATCAACTATCACATGTCATCCATGTGTATACATATAACGTGTCACGTAAGTAGGGACATTAATGTTAAAGGACTTGATTTAACATCAAAAGTAAAATGTCGCATTTTTTCATATTACGAAACTAAATTGGTAATTTTCTTCTTTAAGGGATTAATTATCAGGAGCTCACATTTTTTAGGACCAAAATGACTATTTAGTCTTCCAATTTTATATAAGTAATGCAACCATAAATATTATCGATTAAATTTGAGTATACAATAAAGTACCTTTTTAGCATACACAAATGTAGGGTTGTACATGAAGGGTTGGTTTCAACATGGACCTTGTTAGTATGGACTAAATTGATGCAAATATGACGTAAATGTTTAAACAATGATTTTTTAAAAAAGGAAATAACATTTAACCCATTAAACTTTACTGATTTTTTTGTAAATAAACACTCTAAACTTTAATTTTATCATAATTGATCCTTAAAATTCATCTCATTTGCAAATAAACACCATGAAATTTAAGTTTATTGCTATTGATCCTTAAATTTTACCTTTTTTACAAATAGATAACTTAAATTTCAATTACATTCTAATTGATTATTAAAATTTATCTTTTTTTAGAAATAGTTCTTTTTTTTATCATGTTAGAGTTAAATCATTTATCTTAAATATCATTAACTCATTAGTTATTTTCTTTATTTGTTAAAGTTCATGTCATTAATATTAAAATATAATAAAAATATGAATTTTTTTAAAAATTTAAATCTTTATTTAAGTTTTTAATTCTAAACTTTTATAACTTTGATTCTAAATAACAAAACAATATTTATTTACATATGAGAAAAAATAATAAAATTTAGAATTAACAAATTAAATAAAGATTTTTATAATCTCTTTTATTTTTTTTTCTAAATTCATATTTTATTATATTTTATTGTATAATAAAATGAGTTCTAACAAATGAAGAAAAATATCAATGAATTATTGATATTTAAGATAAATCATTTGACTCTAACATAATAATAAAAAAAAAACTACTTGTAAAAAAGATAAATTTTAATAATTTATTAGAATAAAATTAAAGTTTAAGGTGTCTATTTGTAAAAGCTGTCAAGTTTAAGGATCAATTGGAATGGAATTAAACTTTATGGTGTGTATTTGCAAATAAAATAAAGTTTAAAAATAAATTAAAATAAAATTAAAGTATAGGTATTTATTTGTAAAAGAGGTAAAGTTTAAGAAGGTGAAGTATTATTTTCCCTTTTAAAAAATGAAACTCTTTAATATTGACTTAAATTGATACTAATTTTGAATTAGTGTTACTCTTGCATTGGTCAAAGTCAACACTAGTAACCATATTAATGATAATATTTGTTTACCTGATAATACATGGTAATTAATTATATGATTGATTTGATTGTTTCTAATTAACTACAACGTAACGTTGACTTGACCAAAAATAAAATACATAGGATAAAATATGTTTAGTCTTTATACTTTCATGAATTTTTGTTTTTAGTCCTCAAATTTTCACATTAAATATTTTGATCTCTAAAATTTACAAAATATGTGTTTTTAGTTTCTCTTTACTTTCAAAGAATTTACAAAATATATGTAAGGAGAGACTAAAAACACATGTTTTGTAAAGCTCAAAGACTAAAATGTTCGATGTAAAAGTTTAAGGACTAAAAATATATTTTATCCAAATAAATATTTTGCTTAACCTAATATAGTAGAATAATTACAATTTAGCAGCACACTCCATAGTGGCTACTACCAACATTGCACATTGTCGTGCCTTCTAGTCACCACTTTCTTCTCTCTCTTTTTCTCAAATTCATGTTACGACTACCTTTTCCCTCTTTGCCATTGTTACACTACTAGCGTATTGTCATCACTATGCTGTCACCACCATGTCATTGTGTTGCCACCCATTGTGTCATCCCCACAACACAAGTGACTCAACATTGTGTCGCCACCACTACACTATCATCATGTAACCACCATATATAGGTAACCACCTTAATCTATTTCTTTAATTTTAGTTTTTATAATTTATTATGTTTTATGTTGGTTGAAATATGCTCTATTTTGATGTTTGTTGATGTTAGAGCTAGCAAATCCAATCGCCAACCCTACCTAGTCTAGGCGTGTCAAGTTAAATTGTAAAACCAAGCTAGGTTATGTTAGTTGAATTTATATATTTTGAGTTGCAAGTTTGTTAGCCCAATCTAACCCTATGTTAGGCTAGCATGCCAAATCCACTCATACTAATAATAAATATAATTAAATATACTTAATATACAAAATCCTATTAAAATATACTACATGTGTTTCTATTTAAGATATTATTTTGAATTTTTTTAAGACTTCATTTCAACTATCTTATGCGTTAATTATTATTTTTAATATAATATTCATTTATTTTAATTCATAATATGAGTAATTGAATGTTACTCTTAATTGTCTATTTCTCTCTCCAATGAAGATTAGAGAAGATGAATAGACTCTCATTAATTGAAAAAAGTTTTATAATTAGTTCCATTAATATTAAGGATAAATTTGTAATACAGAAAAATTTAATGTTAATATTTAAATTTACTAATTAATTTGTATTAATTAGTCAACAATGTCTTATAAATAGAAATAGAGGTAGTATAAATTTATAAAAAATAGATGTTAAAATAATTTATCAAGTTAGACCAAATAAGTTCAAGTTTTTTAGGCTTACATTTTACAAGTCCATCCTAATTCGTCAGGTTGCACTAAAAAGCATGATTATTTTTCATGCCTAAATTTTAGGAGTTGAATACGACCTTAATTATGAATGTTGGGATTGACCCTATAAATCAGACTTAGTTTTCCATCTCTAATTATTGTTTTGATTTTGTTCATTGATTCCTTTTGTTGTTATTAGTTTGAGTTTGAGGTTTTCTTTAACACTAAAACTTTATTCTTAGTTGATTTATATTGGATAAATGTTAAGTAGGCCCTTAAACTAATTGAAAATTTTAAAATAGGTTCCTAAATTATTTTTTTAATTAGGTCCCTAAACTAAATTAATACATCCCTAAGATTCATTTTTGGTAATGTGAAACTACAAAAAAAAATGATAATTTATAACAATTTTAAAAACTCTATAACTCAATTAAAAATAATTTAAAAGATGAAAGGTCCAATTAAAAAAATATTTTAGGAACCTATCTAGAAATTCTTAACTAATTCAGGGATCTAGTTGATAATTTAACCATTTAGATATTTTTCTTAGTTAAATTATGATGTTGAAATCTTATTCATTGTTCTTAGTTAAATTTGGAAGATGTAATTTTGTTCTATGTTCTGATTATTGATGATAGACTTTTGATGCTGAACTTTTTTACTTAAATTTTGTTTTGTATTATTATTGCTTGAATGTTGTTCTAAATATGCTTGAATGTTGTTATATTTTGTTATTGCTTGAATATTATTCTATTTTTAGAAAAATAATATTTGAATTATACCAATTGAGAAGGAAAAGTATTAGAGTGACTAGCTAACATTTTTTTCATTTTCAATTTAAGCCTCTATTTTAAGAGATTTCTAATTATGCAAAAGCTCATATTATAACACTTTCCTATGGGGTGTGAGTATGAGTTGAGAGAAAATTAGCAAGGTTTCTCTCTTTCTAATTGTGTCAATTAGGAAGAACAAAATGTTGGAGTGAATAATCGACCATTTTTTTACTTGTCAATTTATGTCTTTCTTTGAGATGATTAATTTCTAATCAAGGATTTCACGCATCAATGCTTAATTTATAGGGTCTCAAGTTGTCTCTTCTAGTCACTCTCACCCACCTTCCTTGGCAATTTTGAGAGCTTCTTTATTTTGTGATTCAAGGCTTCTTGCCTCTTCTTCACCCTTAAAGTCACTATCATCTCCATTGTTACATCTTATAGGTTTTGCCATTCAAACCATGCACCCAACTCTAATCTTTTGCCCCAACTTAAATCTTTGTCTGCATAAAACTATTATTTTTGAAAATAAGAGTTGCATGGATAAACATCATAGTTGTGGTTAAAAAAGATGAAGAGAATAAAGTAATTAACCTTTGTGAAATTTATAATTTTATTGTTTATTAATAACCACAAATCTCTATAAATGTTGGCTAAAAGATAAGGTGTGCAAGAGTTATTTTAGTTGTTCTAAGTAGATTGTGGCAATAGAGAAAACACATTTCAAAATAACTTTGTGTGATCTATCAAGAAAAACAAACCTTGAAAATCACAACAAGAACAACTGTCTCATGCTTCACATGACTCTCATTCTTTATGAAATGTTTCATCCATGGAGTATGATTTGCTCTTTTGACTAAATATTTGAAAAATAATCTAAACACTATAATCAATTCTTAATTTGTTTCTTTTTTTCAGGATTAACTCCTTATTCCAATTAAGCAACCATGTCGATACATAAGTATTTCACAACTTGTTTGCTCTCATTTTAATTGATTGAATCCCAAAATTAGTTCATGAGGTCTTCCCATTATCTCTCTTGTTTCAATAAATGATTAAATTCTAAAATTGTAAATTAAAAAATTTACTATACATTGTAATTTGTGATAAAATCATAATATTTTAAGAAACTAAAAGTTATATTTTTTTCTATATATAATGGTCGTGCTAAAGTTAAAATCTATGACATGCATGCTACTCAAACTCTATCACTTGATCAACCCTAATGCAATAAAAAAAGTTATATCTAAACCTAAAACTTTTACTAGTTAGTAATTATTATAAATTGATAAAAAAAAAAGACTTAAATAATTTTTTGATCTTTATAAAATATGATATTTTTTTACTATAATCCCTTAAAGTTTTTTTGTTTGTTTATAGTAATTTAATTTTTTTATCAAGTAACTACATTAATTAATGACGTAAGAACATCGTTAATAGTCTATTGACTTATCACATTATCAAAAATTTGACTAATAAGATAGTCATATATTTTTTTTTCAATAATCTATGTTTTTTAAAAAAAATTATCAATTAGTCTAATATTATCAACCATTTTGAACAATAAAAAATTTAAAAATACAGTTTGATGATATAATAAATTAATGAATTGTCTATATCAACATTACATAATGTTATTATTTGACATTAAAGACTAAAAAAATGTGAAAATAATTTAAAAAAACAAATAAAACCCTACTATTTTATAGAGATAAAAATTATTTATGTCAAAAGGAAATGATACGTGCTTTTAATATTTTTCTCAAGTAACGTAATGCACGTGACATCAATATATGTAATTTATTTCTTCACTCTTCCATCTATTTTTACTTCATCAAAATCAAGGATCGTCAGTACTTTTAATCTTCGTTTGTTTTACCGTTCCCTCAACGCAAATGTTTTTTCAAACAATAAATGGTTGAGATTTATTTTGCACGAAATAAACTCCGTTAAGAAATTAAACGAGCCACCTTGTTTTATCCTCATCTAAGATTATATTAATCTAAAAGATGAAGCTTTACAAAAATATGCAAATCACTCGCCAACTGGCAACTTTCAAAATTTCCACGAATTTGTCCAATCGTTGTGTAAATACGAGATCGAATGTAAATTTGACAGGTAAAAGTAAAACTCATCTCTAACACAACGATTTGCACACGTATAGTAGAACAAAAATGACTCCATAATCAACTAGTGAAGATTTGAAAAGTTGAAACAGGATTCTTAACATCACTAGCAAAACTAAGTTCTAAACGTAAGTGCTCAAGTAGCCTACATTTTCTATTCTAAGGTAATGGTTGGTAAAATATTACAAACAAATGACACGTAAATTCATAAGGGCAATTACAATTGAGGGTTAATGATATAAATTAGTATAACAAGGAAAAAACATTATATTTTATTCTCAATTAAGAGACCGGGCCATTGATAAGAAAATTCCAGCTGCAGATTCGTCTTAATTAAGAGTCTATCAAATTTTGCCGTTACCATCAAACACTACACTGAGGAAGTGAAATGTGTTGCTGTTTCATCCAAGGTTAGCAACTGCTTCTGGCCCACACAACCGTTCCAAATCTTCCTGTTCAAAGCATTATTTATGTTCAGAAGATAAAATTTGAGGTCGTGAGTTGAGACGTCAACCTATAAATTGCACTACACAAAAATACTAAAGGGCCAAAACAATGCCTGTGAAGGAAGAATGGTAAGAGAAATGTACCTTGATAGAATTATTTTCAGATGTTAGCTTCTTGCATTCTTCAGAAAGACTCTGAAGCTCTTCTCTGAGAGTTCGATTTTCACTTCCTAGCGTCTCCACCCTCTTTTGTAACTCTTCACACTCAGCCTGTTTGATACAAGAAATGTAAAACAAATCATTTTTCTCTATAGTAAATTGTAAATTGGGTAGTATGAATGTTTGTTTTTTGTTCCCTAAGAACCAAACTCATACTAAAAATTTACAATAATTCATGTATATTACTCTATCAACTGAACTAAACTCCTTAGTTAGATAGTATGAATATGTATAGTCAAATAATATTTCTTCTGGCCTCCAAATATGATGCAATTAAGGATACTTCTAATCTCTCGCATAACAAGGGTGCATGAAATAGACTCTAGAGAGTTACCTGCTTGCGTAATCTTGACCTCCGAGCTGACTCCCTGTTCGACTGTTTCCTCTTCTGTCTTTTCAGCTCACGTTCATCCTACCAAAATCAAGTATGGCCATTACGTTTGGTTCCAATGAGGGGAAGTGAGGGAAGAGAAATAATTTTGCAGTAGTTAGTAGACTAATAAAACCAAGAGTTAATTTTAATTACACTTCAGTCTCCTTCAAAATTTGATTTTGATACTCCTGTTTTTCTTTTTTAGCACTAAATTGGTCGCTATATTATTTTAATTGTACAATTTTATTCCATTTGTTAGCTTGATGTCTAATATATAATGGAAATGTTGACATGATTATGCAGGAGAGTGCCATGTCAGAGCATATCCATGCTGATGCGAGAGCACAGGCAAGTGTCATGCTAACATAATTATTAAATACTATTTGATATCAAATTATTGGATGAACCAAAACTGCATAATTAAAATAATAGGGAAACCAAAAATTTGTGTAAAATTAATAGAGACCAAAATTGAATTTTGATGATAGAGAGAAACCAAAAGTGTAATAGAGTCCAACACCAACACCAATAAACTCAAGAATTCAAACTATAATTTACTCAATTACTCAATACAGTCTATTAACTTTAAGCATTTTTCCTTCCTTCCAAATCATCCTAATATTGGAGGAGAAGCAAAAATAGGAGGGGATGGATTTAAGCCCCCTTGTTTCCCTCCATTCCACCTCCAACCAAGGCTTGGTCAGGTAAAAGCAGCTAACATAAAATGTAATGACATCAATATGATTATGGCTGACCATATGTGGGAACAAGATGTACTGTATCAACAAAAGCATTGCTTTTCAAATATATTAGTATTCGCACAAGGATGTAATATATTCACCACACAAAGCAAAACATGCTCAGAACAATTTCTAAGAAAAACAACTGGAGGACTCACTTGTATCCATTGATCACCAAGGGCAACAGCTCCTGGGGCACCAGATTGATTATGTCTCATTTTTGCAGCCTCTGCAACACCAGAAGATGCATTCCATAAGTCCATTCCAATGTTAAGATTAGTTGCTGGCATTGAGACAACAGGCTTTCCAGGCACAGAAGATTGAGAAATGGCACCAGCAGGATTGTTCTGTGCATTGGCTCCTGAAAAGTGGATGGAAATGTTAACTCACCTCAGCAATTGATAAGGGAGGGGGAAAAAAAAGATAAGCATGGATGGGTGTGATGCATACCATCAACAAGCATCAGGTCAAAGGATCCCTTCTTGTTTATAGCTGATTCCTATGGAGAAGCCATCAGACAAAAGACAAAAACAGCATGTTTTTAATTAAACCAATTCAATTCAGACTTTAGCTGTGAACATCAAAAAACAATGACAGATAATTGTAAAAGAGAAAAAGGGCGCGTTTAGATTTCAGCAAGGTTATTATTTTCAAAAGGGAGTGAAAGCACGTGTAATAATGGTAATCTGTTACGTACCTGTAGGTTAGTATTCTCATCACTGGCATTTGATGATCCCTCTGAACCACTTTCACCACTGTTTAATATTTTTTTAATAGAAATCCATATTAAAAAATGCAAATTGAAGAGAAACTGAGAAAGAAATGAAAGAGATCTAAACTTAACCAGATGGTTGCCAAACCTTTGTGATATGCCATCATTGCCTGAACCTGAACCTGCCTTTCCACTTTCTCCTGCTTTGGAAACTGTATTTGCAGAAGTTCCTTTCAATTTTTTGGATGAGTCCCGATCTTTTCCATTAGTTCCCTTCCCTTCAACCTCTGTACTTTGCTGGACAGCACATGGAGTCTAGCATAATGATTGGAAAAAAAGGAAAGATTATGAATTAAAATGCCCAACTATGGTAAAGGTAGTGAACATAAATAGTTGCCTGCAAGCAGATGAGAAATTCATCCTTTTCTGCTCAGGCATAGAGGCATTCCAGGGATTAGAGAGTGAGCAAGTGGTTTACCACAGTCATGCTAGGATGAGCATAGATACTCCCTGGAGGATATATAGCTGGATATGGAACTGGAGTCCCATATGGTGGCATCAAAGGATGCTGGAAAAATTAACAAAATCATAAATATTTAGATTCTCTCCTATAAAGTATAATTGCATATATCGCAATTGATTTACTACATTTACCTGGCTTCCCCATAAATAGGGATGAGGAGTTGGGGAAGCAACAGTTGAGGCAAAAAAGGGAGGTGGAGTGGCTCCAGGAGCATAATAGGCCTAAATAAGAAGCACATGCATTAGTTATCAACAGATTTTAGCTGCAGAAGAGTTTCAGCAAAAGTGAAAGCCTGATGAACCAATCTAACATATATTCCACTACCTGCATGGAGCTTGACCAATCGGGATATGCAGGTGCTGTTGGTGTCTCCTGCTAATGTAAACAGAGAAGATAAGGAGACACAAGAGAAAGTACAAGCAAAAGAAAAAAGACCAGGGAGATAGTAAGGAAAAAACCTGAGCTGATGAAGATGATTTAGAAGGTTTAGCTGTGCTCTCTTCCCCAGCCCCCATAGAGATTAGTTTAGAATCACTTCCCTCAGCCAAAAAAACAAAAGTCCTATGATGAAGTGCTGATATCTGTGGAGGTCATAAGATCAAGTTGAATAGATTAGTAAATTCCCATGTCAGAAAACACGCTGAATACAAAAATAAAAATTAGATGGCAATATACTTATCAGACTAAATAGCAACTATCAAAACTACTGCAAAATTATATAGTAAATGAGTTTAAAATATCATTTTGAGTGCCTTATTCAGCAAAGAAATAATTAAGTATCTCTTTTACAAATGGAAGAAATTTACATCATCAAGGGAAGTGACTAGCCTACTCTTCAATTGATGAAATTGGACTTTGTTTTGTCCCTCTACCTATTTACCAGTTCTCTCTAGCCAAACCCAAGCAGCCATTTCTATGTTGGAAAAACTGATGCTCTTGTAACTTGCCAGAATACCTTGAGATGATGATAATTTAGATGGATTCACCCATTAACTGACAGAAAATTAGTACACTGAATAAATAGCAAAGAACAAGCTTTATTTAACATTTTTTTGTTTGAGGTAACAAAAGGGGGGTGTTTGGAGAGGGGAATGGTAAGTTATAGTGAGGTAGAGTCACCTAGGGGCCAGGGATTCAATCTTAGAATCAAGTAATCTTCAAAGGTACTTGAGCAGTTCAGTCATTGAGTTATGCCCTTGAGTAAGTACTACATAATATTTTTTAAGTACGAACTGTATAGAGGAAGCATAATTTCAAAATTCAAGAAACAAAGCACCATTTTTTTTAACATAATAAAAAGAAAACTTTAGTACACTCCCTGCAGTACTGAGTCCTTAATGTATAAGTAAAACCATAGTTTAACTGATGGACAAGAGATAATAAACTTTTATCCTTGCTTGCAATACATTTGATGATTTCCATACAGTTCACATGAAAGAAAGCACAAAAGTGACAAGACAAGATAAACATTTTCAAATTATTGTCTGAGTTAGATATGACAACTTGATTCACACATCTAGATACCCACAACTAATTACCTTAAATGCAGCAGAAAGCAATAGACACAAGGATAACATTATTCTGTTATGCATATACTTGTGTTTTTGTATATTCATAAGTGCAATTTCAGTTATGTGAATCTATAGTCATAATTATCAATCTAGGATAGAGTTGCATAGAGCCAACTCTGGAAACGCTATAGCAGAATGACCTCTACTTTTACAAATTATAAGTATTATATACTACACAAAATACACAAAATTAAAGAAATATAAATAATAAGTCAGTTTGCACACACAATCACCATCAATCTAGGAGCAATAGGAACATAGAAATGAAGTAAAAAATGTAACAGATATTTGTAATTTTATTAGACAAAGAGCACAAATTAGATACAAATTAGATACAAATTAGCAGGACACGGACAAGTCTAAAGAAGAGCATACCACATGAAAAAAAAAGGTCTCAAAATGTGAAGGAACAAACGACAAAACAGAGGTGACTTGTGGAATATTTTACCCAAAGAAAACCCAAACAAGGGTGTGTCAGGGGTAAAAATGGGTTCTTGAAAGTTATATCCTGATAGTACCACTATAGCTCACAAAAAGTCACTATTTTTGACACTTGCGGCCACAATGGCTGCTATGGATAACCACTCCACTATTTGAATCTCACAGCAGTCCATGGCCACTCCATTCCTCCTCTCTGCTATATCACACTATTCACTACTATGTCTGGAATTATAACTATAAGGTTATTATGTATCAAGTGACAATTGTGCTTAGATCATTTAAGGAGGTTTATTCAAATCTAATACATGCAATTGTAAATCTTGGCTACAGCATTGTTAGATGGCACAAATTAAAATAAGTATTTTATTATACTAAATTATCACCTATCTACCTTTGACATCATCGTGATGCTCTTAGTTTTTCTAGACCAATCTATTATTCTTTTCAGAACAGAGGTGAAATGGGAGCCATACGGTTCAAGACAAAAAACATATGAAATGTCCCTCTCAGCTATATAATTATTTTTTATAAGTCACCTTTTTTATCTTCACCAAACCTAATCAAACAACAGCCAAAGTTCCCCTTAACTCCTAAGCTCTTATCCATGAGACGATGCTATATTTTTACACTACATGATAATTCCCTTCCACTTTTAGATCCGCAAACCATACCAAAAGCTTTTAACCCCATACATCAAAGATAAATCTTGGTAAAATTCGTGAAAATCACGGAAAGCATAAGCATTAGCACCAAGCAAGTCCCTTTAATGAGAATGCCACAGACAGAGACACATACACAGACGCACCCTAAATAATACTTTCCTTAGCAAGCAATAATTACAAACAAAACAATTCAGATTCCAACGAAATATTTCATCATTCACCAAAAGGATTCATTTATTTATGTTTTGTTTAGTAGCTACCTCTTAAAAACTAAAGAATAAACCAATTAAAGAATAGAAACAAAAACAAACAAAGTACTAGAAGCAGAAAGAGCAAGAAATCACGTTACAGAAAATAGGAATTCTCAATTCCCTGAAAGGTCACACCGTGAAACAACCCCAAAAAACAACAACAAAAAGGAAAAGAAAGAGTAAGAGAGCATTGTGTACTGGAAAAATCAAACTCAGCAAAAAGCCAAAGCCTCAAAAAGACTTTTTTGAGATACATAAATAGAAGAACACTAATTAAGCAAAGCACAAAGTTCCAACCCGGATCTTGGAGCAATTGGTATATAGTAATTCACAAAACAAAAAAAAAAAAAAAATAGAATAAAGAACACATGTGGTAGTAGAGAGAAGAAAAAGAAAGAGCCTGACCTATTTTCATGGCGTTGAGAAAAGGGGTGAGGTGGAAGTCCAAGTGTGATGGGACAAAGCGGTTTTCAAATTTCAAGTCAACAATTCCACACTACGCTATGGGTTGATGTGGTTGTTGTAATTGTACTGTAGCAAAATGGAAACTCTGGCAAAAGTTACTCGTGTTGTGTTTGAGAAGGTTTTTCAATTTGTTCCGTGTTGTACTAAGGTAGAACGGAAACGAAAGTAAATGTTGTTGTGTCGTTGTGTTGTGGGTTCAACCAGCGTGGACACTAGTTGGAATCTGAAAGTTGCAAGTGTTTTTCTTGTTGAGAGTTGAAATGAAAACGAAACCAAACACGAGAGAGAGAGTGTGAGTTGGATTGGTTTAGGGCTTCGGGTGTGACACGTGCGAAGAAGAGGGTTACAGCTGTGGGCTGTCGATGTCTCACTGGATTAGGTTTGAGACTTTGCTAGTTTCGTGATGACTCATCTGACAACTATGTGCTTTTGTGGATAACTTTATTTATTATTATTTTTTTTATAATCAATGCACCATATTACTACGTTTTATTATTCTATTATTATTTCCATCTGTGTATTTATTTACCATTTTAATTCTCTGGCTGCGATGATGCCGCGTCCACTCTGTCACGAGATATAAGGATTTTATTCACCAATATTACACGTATTATATTAAGAGTTTAATAATTATATATTGAAAATATATAATAATTTTAAAATTATTTTATATTATAAATATATTTTTTCTTATATTAATTAAATGTTTTTGTTAATATGAAATATTAAAATTAAAATATGTTAAAAATAATTTAATGTCAAGTTGGAGATCTTGATATTGTGCACACTACAGATAATGTTTTTTAGTATACAAAAATGAAATTAATAAGTTTGAAATTAAATTATAATAAAATATAAATTTTATAACAATTCGTACATTAATATATTTTTGTGCAAATGTGTATTCTTTTGCGTTAGATACAAATTCTTAGTGCAATATATTAGTACCTTTAATGTATAAAGATAGTAAGTTTAATACGAAGCATGCCCTTCAAAATTTCGGTAAAATATTTCAAAACTACGTCCAAGTCAATTTATCGTAGTATTACTGATTTAATAAAATTGATATTATATATTTAGTAAATCAACGAAAAACAAATGACATATCAAGTAACTAATAAAATGGAATTAGATTGTAAAAAAGCTCTAGGTTTTATTCTTTTTTCTCAATTTTTACTTTTAATTTCTAATTTAAATTTTGACGAATCAAATTTTTTAAATATTTTTAGTTATTATTTTTAATCTTTGTTATCAAATAATAATATTAATATAAGATCCAACCGTAACAATATTAATTATGTAATGACTTGTCATGTTATCAAAGAGTCTAATGAAACAATCACATTTAATATTGTAGGTTAAATTATGTTTTTAATAATTTATTTGTTCAAAATAGTTAACAATAATTACATTCATGTAAAAGAGTATAAATAATCCTAGTTTTTCATTTTTTTTAAAAATAAAAAAAGAAAAAAATATTGTGACTTTCTTTATTTTTAAAGGACAATATTGCATTGGTATTTTTCTCTTTCCATCCATCCTAATACTCACTCACTTAGTCATTAAGTGTTCTTCCACATCCCTAGTCGATCCCCACCAATTATTATTACTTGATAATAATTAGTTAAAAAGAAATACCTAACTTATTATACCATGATTTTCGTAATATATTCATTGTAAGTGATTTAAAATAATTTTAAAAAGAATTAAATTTACTTTGATGAAAAATATAAATAAATGAATATTTGATGATTTTATTGAGCTAATAGTATGGAATTACACCATGAAAGACAACAAATAGTTAGAAATTTCATTGAATGTATTATTATTATTATTTTCTACTAATTTTAATTAAGTCTTCAATGATTTTTTTGTTTTGTTCAAGTATCATTGATTTAAAATAGTAATATTTTAGTCCAATCTCAATAGAGTTTAAGTTTTGAATTTGAGAAGAACTATAGGAGTTATTAATTGTAATTTTTTTTAAAATATCGGAGTGTCTCTTATTATTGTATGAAAGATGCTTATATGATGGGGCTCAAACTATTTTGGACTTAAAGAGAAGTTTAGGGTCTTTAAAGAGGGTTTAGTAGAGGTGGAAGGTTTTTAGTGGAGAAAAAAACACCTCTTTAGCAATCATCACTCTAAAACACTCTCATTTCTCATACTCACCCAAGTTTTTTATTTTCTACTTCTCTCAATACCACCCTAATCCTTATTTAGGCAAAGGTTTTGATCCTCCAAATCAAGACAAGTTATCCCCTTCTTCTCACTTAAGTAACTCCCCAAATTTCAAGCACTAGAAATAAACCATAAAAGAATCCTTATTAGGACTTGTTAACATGATTAGATAGAAGGACCCTAAGCATTATTAATATGTTGTTTTGTTGTTGTTATTATTATCATGTTATATCATATGAGTGATATCATATTATTATTATTATGACTATATGCCATTATTATTATATTATATTTAGTGTTATTATTTAATTATGTTAATGTTGTAGTTATTATATTATATTATCATTTGTTGTTGTTATTATTATGTAGGTGTTGTTGTTAGTATTATTATATCCTAGTACTAGTATTATTAATAATAAGAAGACCCTATAGAGCAACTAAGGCCTACTAAGAGACCAAATCCACCTAAACACTACACTCTTAACGAGACCTTGAATGAATATGTTAGGTTTAGAATTCAATGAGGATTGGGTGTTTAATTGCATGATCATTGGTTTTTAGCGAGATTCTTAATGTTGAGAGGTTTTAGTCATGATTATATGTGTCCAAGTTTATGTTTAGGTGAAATATGAGGCTATGGGTGGCCTCTATAGTCAAGAACTCCTGTTTTGTGACCTGCAAAACTTAAGCACCATCAAGTTTCCCAAAGCATGATCGTTCATCAAAATAGGAACAATGCTTCAAAAATAAAGCACAATCGTGTTTCGTGTTGCACGATCATGCATGCCTTGTAGGGTGTGAATTAACCTTACGTGTCTTCTTAAATGTTATAACCTTGGATGTTGGCTAACCAATGACTTTAGTTTCACTCAAAGAATATGTCTAGAATTCATTATATGATCAAATTAGTGAGCAAAGATTGAGTTATTAGGATTATGTGATAAGTGTGTGTTCTTCTTAATTTTAGACATTGTAAATGATTAAACAACTTTTAAGGTCAATATAGAAGTTGTAGATAATTGTTTTAACTTTCAAACAAGATAAAATTCAACTTTATAGGGTTAATGTAACTCCAAATGTCATATTTACACTATACAAAGGTTGAAAACGTGTAAGAGAAAAAGTTAAAAACAACACATGAAGCTTAATAAATGTTATACCAATAGTAATACTGAGTAGATAGTTGTTGCTATGGGTGCGTGACATGCAATTAAGATTTATTACTTTGTATATGACTTAATTAAATAGGAATAAGATTCCATAAATGGTTTATGTTTGGGTACGTTGTTTCATTTGACTATGACATGATTTGTGCATTTTGAGACATGTATGGTATGTGATGCTTAACACCTTGTGTGTGTCACAAGATGTCATACTACACTCATAATGTTATAAGTATGAGGAAATAACTTATGAGAGGTATGATCATCCATTGAAAAGTTAAGTAAAGCCATGTACATTTATATGAACCATGTATCATGACATGAGATATATGTATTTTTTAAAGTACATTTATGAACTTAATCAAGGAAGCCATGAATGAGTTTGTGGAGCTCTAGCCTTGAGGGTGTTACCTAGTATGGAATCTTTGTGTGATTCACGCTGATCTTAGGGATTGGAGTTGTTGAAGCAAAACTCATTCTAAAGCTCAATGTTTTAATGATAACAAACTTCAAAAAGGAAAATTCTAAATTATCTTGACTTAACTACTAATGATTTTCTTTAAGAATGTGTTTATAAGAAAATACTTGATCAAGAAGCATGAACAAAAGTATGAAACATCAATCTTAAGTATGCTAGTTTTCCAGACATAGGATTACCACTTCAAAAGCAAGACTATCAAAAGGAAAGTTGACCTGAAGCATGAAAGGTAATCATGTTTTTTTCATATTATAGTGTAGCAAAATTCATATTAGTTGTGTATGATTAGAAGCATTGTTAAGAAGGTACTTTTAGTAAAGGGGTAGTTATCTAGAAACCACACATAACTTAAGTATCATTAGAAGATGCAAGATTAAACAAAGATTGGGACATAGATATTTACATTGTTTAGAAGTACACATTAGAAGTAATAAGCATAATAGAAGTCATGTAGAGTGCCTAAAAACACTTAATTAATAAGCAACAAGCTTTAAGTAAGATATGTAAGTACCTAAAAGCATAAACTTATATGAGTCATTAAGTCCACTTGAAGACAATACAATGACAAGTCGAGAAAATTGATACATAATACATAAACGTTGCAGTTACTAGAAGCAACACTAGAAGACATCTTGTAAAATAGTTTTCAAAAGATAAACCATGATAGTAACCATAAGATGTCATGAAGCAACCATTAAGACAAATAGTAAACACTAACAACTACAATTCAAAATTTGAATTATGTTCGTTGTACACAATGGAGAAAGCAAAGAATGTAACAAATAAAGTTCAAAAGATGTAAGTTGTGAAACAATTGTATAAAAGGGACGACCTATATAGCAATCTGAAACTATTTAAAAATCCCTTTGACAATCATAAATGGCTAGCTTCAAGGTATAATTAAAAGATTTCATTTGAAGAAGCTCATTACAAGGAAGAGAAGCCACCAAAAAAAGGTACAATAGAAAAAGTATAGTCTCTCAAGAAGAGTACCCCAAATTTCAAATACTTTGTTTTAGGTTAGTAATTGTATTTAATTTTAAAAATGGTGTAATTTGTGACTTTCTAGCATTGGAAAAATTACGTGTGGTGCTATGGATGTTGTAGATAATCTTTGTGAATTTTCATAAAAAATGGAGTTGGTTTGGTAGTTTTGAAAATTCAAAAATAGAAGATTACAAAGCATGTACAAAAACAATGTTTAAATCAAAATTAATAATTAATGAGTGATTTTTGTAAGGATAAATTTTTATGATGGAATATGAATTATGAGGAATGTTTTTGTTAAGCTTCATTGAATTTGGTATTGATTTGACTTGTCAAACAATTTTTGGAAATCATAATTCAATTTGTGTCTACTAGTGAAAATTGTTGAAATAGTGGTATATAGATTATAATTGGGTCAAATTAGATTGTGATGAGTGTCAAGCCTACAGAAGAAGACTTCAACATAAACTTTGTGCACTTGGTCTATGTTTGATTTTAATTAAGTTTTAGTTATTATTCTTGTTGTTTATGTTGTCTATATTTTTGGATTGAGATCAAGAGAAGTGGGATCCTTAGGCAAAGTGTGTTGGATATCTGTGTGTATATGGTTATGTGATACTGTGTTTAGGGAATAAGAATCTTATATTCTTGTGCAAGAATAAATGGATGCCAAAGGGAGTGCATTTGTAAAATTAGGACGTCGTTCTAATAATTTCCAATATTCACTACAAAAAGTACTGAATTAAGAATGAACATCAAAGAGTGTGAATGTAATAATTATGAGAACCAGTTATTAATAAGTAACAAAAGCTTTGAACATTATTGAATTATGGGTTTAGCATAAAAGAATAAGACTTATGCCTTTCAATGGAAAATTATTAACTAAGTATATACATAAAATTGATAGTGACAAATTTTTTTCATAAAACTTGAAAATATGATGGGATTATGAACTTGGTTCATAAGGGATTAAGGTACATGATGAGAAATAGAAGGAGAACAAGAAATCCATTTTTTGATGGGTTATACAAGACTAATAGGACAAAAAATGTGTGCGATGAAATACAATGCAATATATGAGAAAGACAAATTTTTAAGGTAAAACATCAAGTGGGCAAGCTTAAAGGTGTGTGGAGCATCGTATGTTGTGAAAAGATATAATTGTGTGGGGCACGACCAATTTATTTTTTTACATCAATTTATCTATGAACTGTTGTGATAGATAGTGGTGGAGGAATGAGTCTTTATGTGTATGTTAATGAACATACAAGTTGAGATGGTGGTCTTCAAGTATTAATTAGTAGAAAAATCCACACACACCCATGATAAATAAATTCTAAAATTGGGTGTATTGTTAAGGAGACAGTCCTCAAAGCTGCACAAATGACCTAACAAATTGATACATGAGGATTAGATCATTAATTGATGGATCTTAAGGATATGGCACTGAGATGTGGGAAAAAGTCATTGAGTTGACTTGACAATCTCAGCAAATGTTAGATAAATTTGTGTTGGTGAAAACCCTACCTATGTATTATGGTGAAAGTGTACTCCTAATAAGTAATTAGTTTAAATAAAGTAACTCCACTTAGTTCATAGGTATTTCGGTGGTAGCAAATTCGTGATATGAAAAGTTAATAGTTAGATGAAAATTGTTGTGGGTTACAAGTGAGAACTTTAAGTGTACCACTTAGTGGTGGTTGTTATTTGTGTATGTGACCAAAAGGTTGTTGTTTTATAGCTTAAATAAAGAGGGAGACTCACTCCACACACCTTATTTTCTAGATGAAGACCAAATATTCTATGTGATCATTGAAGATAGAATGAAATGGTTAAGACAAACACTAATAATGTGGATGGAAATGTTTGAGAAAGAAAGAATTCTATGAATATGTCTTATGAGTTTTAATGGGTATATAGGAATTAGATTTTATCAAATCACTACTCTAAGTCTCAACCTTTTCTTATATAAAAGAAGGTAAGCTAAGCTTTTATTTTATGATGTATCATTTTCTTATATGCAACTCAAATGTATTATGTACTGGATTTCAAGGATGTAAACATGTATTTGTACTCTTAAAAGCATAATTGTTTAATGATGGAAATGAGGAGGTTCATATGAGTTTTTATTTTGTTTTAATGATATTATTGTTAACCAAGTGTTTTATTAATAAATTTGTTTCTTTTAGAATGATATTTCCTTGATGTCTGTTTATTGATGTGATTATTGAGGATATGTAAATGAAACTATATTATGGTTTAGAGAAAATTATCAAGGTATGATGTTTTTCACATTATGTGATTTTACTAAAGTTAATCATATTAACAAATATTTTTAAATTAATTACAAGTTTATGAAGATAATCTTCTTTTAGAAAATTTAAAGTAATGTGGTGTTATCTAAAAGTTAAAAGGGCAAAAACAATTTTTTATGTATTTAAGGATTGTTTTCAACAGTTAAGTTTCAAATTACTCCCAAAATTTCAAAATTATTTTAAAAAATTGATTATGATAAATAAAAGCGTTACATTTTTTAATCAACATATTTCTTATGTTTTTCAATATTGCTTAAGTGTTTTCAATGTCTTATAACTACTAAGTCTTTAAAAAAAATATCTTTTTTTATTAAAAAAAATATAGAGTTTTGAACATATTACTCTCAAGTATATCTTCTTAAAAACATGTGAACCTATTAGTTTTGATAAGTCCCTTTGTTGCATGAGAAAGAAATAAAGCAAACGGAACTTTGATAACATTAAAGAAACACAATGCACTTTTTAGGTAAACTCTTTGTTCAACAATATTGTCATATTGTCTCATTCCTCCAAGAAAGAAGAGTCATACTTGTTGAAATGTAAATAAATCATGCTTTTATTAATTGGAAATTAGAAAAGGAAGATCCCCAACTCTCCATGGTGTCGCACCTTAAAAATAATAATAGGAATAATAATTATATATAGTGTAGTAGTTTGATAAATAATAAATTGAATCCCTAAATATGTTGAGATATAGGAAAACATGATAAATTAAGAGATTATACTAAGAAAAAAATTAAATAAGATATGATTAAACCTTAGTCAACCTAAGTCAAAGACTAATTAACTCTGGTCCACAAAAGTCAAAGGAGAGGAGTTGATGAGTCAACTCATTAAAGGCAATTAGTAAATAAGAGCAAAATTAGTCTAAATTTAATAATTAGAGTCTTAAACTTCAAATTAATTAGTTAATAAATTTAGCCTAGTAAAAATAATTAAAATAAAATAAGACTAAATAAAATTAGTAATTTTAATTAATAATTAAGTTAATTAATATGTTGACGTTTTTATTAGAATAAAAAATTAGTTTTAATGAGACAAACAATTATTATAAGTTAGTAATAATTATAATTAGTGAAGTTAAATATCTTCAGGTAATTAGTGATTTGGAATTATGATAATTAAAAATAATTAAGCTTCATTTATTAATTAATCTTTGAAAGAAGAACTAGTTAGAAATTAATTAATTGATTAATTATGTAATTAAATGATCTATTAAAGGGTCTGTAAGAAGAAAATTAATTAAATTAAGAAATATAAATGTTAAATAATTAATAGGAGCATAATTAAATTAATTACTAAATAGGAGAAATAAATAATTAAAATAAGAACATATGTAATAAACTAGTTGATGAAAACTACACAAAATAGTAAAGTTTGTACTAATAAAAATAATACAAAATTAAAGATAAACCTAAACCTAATTTAATTGGGCATTCTATAAGCTCAATTAAAAACAAAATTAAAGACACCTAGAATAGGAGGTGTCGAAAGTGAAAAAGGGGTACAACGAGAGGTTTCGGTGTAACATCCCAACTTTTGATGATAACATATATATACAATTTCTAGAATTGATCTCTTTTTTTAATTATAGTTTAATCTGTTTAAGGAGTTAGGGATTTATCAACTAGTGAATATTGTTTATAGGAAGAGAAAAAAAAAAGAATTTAGTTAGTAAAGAACTTAA
>JAMLFT010002491.1:0-25328 GCA_026544285.1 Pachyrhizus erosus | reverse complement strand
AAAAATATATTAATTATATTTTTGAATTATTAATTTTTTCTTTCATAAAAAAAGAAATAATTATCATTAATTATGAAAAATAGATTTGTTAATATATATATATGTAAATATAAACATTAATATATTTAAATTATTTTATGATTACAAATGTCTCATATCATTTTAATTTAGATAAATATATATTTTAAAAATATTAATTTTAAAAATATGTCTTCGTTTATATATAACTTATATATATACTTAAATTAATATTGGATATTAATATTAAAAAATATTTTATTATTATTGGTTTTTTTATTAAAAAATTATTGTTTCCATAATAAAAAAAAGAAGTGACTAAAGTTAATGAAATAAAATAGATTTATGGATA
Organism: Pachyrhizus erosus; assembly: GCA_026544285.1. Lineage (NCBI taxonomy): Eukaryota > Viridiplantae > Streptophyta > Magnoliopsida > Fabales > Fabaceae > Pachyrhizus > Pachyrhizus erosus. The sequence continues at coordinate 24,958 of JAMLFT010002491.1, read as the reverse complement.
TTGAAACTTATAGACTATAATAAGAAATTAACTATAAATAAAAATATGAGATTTAAAAGATAATTTTATTACTCTTATTTTATTAATTTATTGACCCTTAAATTTATAGTAATCTTATAACTTACTTTAAGTTACATGTTATTTAAAGTTTAAAAAAAAATTTAATAAAAGTTGATGTTCTATGATCTTTTCTTGATTTACTTGTGTTAGATAGTCATTTTCTTTGTCACATTCTTCTCATATTATTACTTTTCTTAGTCAAAAGAAGAAAATTTTGGCCTTGCTCAATTCTTTACCGCATAACTCAATGTTAGCCTCACTTATTGTGCTCCTCCTCTATATCAATAGAAAGTTTTCCAATATTTAATCTTTTGAGATTCATTTATACTTTAACTCATCTAATTTATTAGTATGTTAGTTTATTTTGTCTTACAGTTATTTTACACTTACATATTTAAATAATTGTATTAGCTCGTGATGTGATGACTATTCATCAAATAAAAATAATTGTCTATTTCAGTAAATAAAATAAAATATTAAACCATGTTTTAGCATAGATAAAATCAAATTTTATTAAAAGACTAACTATATATAAAAAATTATCAATATTAAAATTATTTTTTATAATTGATTAGCTATTTGACGAATAAAGATATTTTTTAAAATTAATTTAATGTATTAAATATACACAAATAAGTATTTATTACAAATATACGTCGAATAAATTATTTTTCACTTTCATTGTTTAAACATATGCTTGTTTTAGAATTTTTGTATCATATATATAGTAATTATTTATTATGAATATCATTCAGAAAAATAATAAATCATCAAATCCTTTGAAACAGGTTTTGTTTGTCAATTTTTATCTAAATCTCAGCCATTGATTAGTTAGTCTACAATAATTTAAGAAAGAAAGAAAATATAATGAATGGTTCAGATTTTAACGGTAGAGAATATGGTGTTGTAGAGGCAGTAGAGAGTCTTGGGTTGAAAATTTTAGCCTAATTAGAAGTATTGATTACATTATATAATATTTTGAATATAATCTTTAGTGACTTAAGAGAATGAGAATGTCATGCAGATGAATGAATTAGTACAAGATGGGAAATGTGGAAAAATGAATATAAATGATTTTGGATTGGAGTTAGGACCCGGCCAACAGCACATTGTGGTTATAAGTCATGAACCTGCTGTCATTGTTGACATGGGTGGGTTGCTGCCTGAAGCTTCTAAGGAGACTAACAAAAATATGAATAATAATGACTCGTGCTTTGGGTGTGTGGGGACAGTGGTTGCAAATCAGATAAGGATTCGAAAAACAAATTGGGGGATTGGCGAAAGCTGTACTTGGGAAGGCAGTGATACTGAGTACAGACGAGAAAGGAGTGATGTGGGAAGGACACAAGGAGGTAACACGAGGAACACGTATGTGGTGCACCAAGTGGCTTTGGTCATAATATTAATGTTCTTAATGATGACTCACAACAAACACGATGAAAAGCAGGTACGTGGAGAAGTCCTTGGTCGATCAATTTGGGATGCGAAATAATTTGGTTGAAGATAGAATTTCAAAGTTGATTGGGAATGGTGATGAGAGTGGTTATCAACAATTTCCACAGGAGGTTACATGGTGTTACATCCCATGTAACATGTGCGACAAACAATTATCCAACAAATTTTACTTCCAAGCCATATCAAACATATCAATATAGTAATCAATCATGTCATGTAGACATTACTCCTAAGAGACTTTCACCATTGAGCGATCAACATAGGATCATCCCTTAACATAATTTTTTTCTCTGACCATTGGGAGAAGTTCTATAGTTGATCATATAGAAGTGTGGTTGTATTAGTAATATATGAGCATAGGTAGCAGTTTACCCCGGTAAAGCTTGCAATGACCTAACCTCTAGAGAAGTTCACCTATCCATCTATTCTCTAAGCTTGTTTAGCGTTAGCCACCACAAATTCTTCCAACACTAGGCTAAGGGCTTACCAAGACCCTTAACTTACATGCCTACTCATATGCAATGACAATTATACAAAATATATGTATGATGCACCAATTCAATTCACAATATCATCACACCTCTACTAAATAGTCATTCACCAAAAATCATAAAATCAAATTAATATTAGTTCACCTTCAACATGTTCATTAAATTAGGGACCCATCTAGCAATCTCCTACATGTAGGGAAAAATCCTCACCGTTGATTACCCACATTCACTACAACCAAAAATCACAAGTTCATGTTCAATTATACAACATTTTCATTTTCAAACAAGTCATGCTTAGCACAACACATTTCACGCTTAGCTTGGAATCAGAGCTTAGCGTAGGTATACTCATGCTTAGCGCGAAAGGAGCTAAAGAATAGGATGTTCTCTACTTGTCCCACTCTTAGCATACGAATTTTCAACACTTAGCGTGGAGAGCCCAAAGACTTCACTTCTCTCGGAAGGGTTAACACTTAGCGTAGGGATCTCCCACACTTAGTGAAAAAAGTGTAGAGACTTCATTCCTCCCATAGGCACTCATGCTTAGTATAGGAATCTCCCACGCTTAGCACAAAGAGTCAAGAGACTACATTCTTTTTAGAGATACTCACACTTAATGCAAGAAATTTCCCATTCTTAGCATAGAGTCCAAAGACTTTCTTTTATTCATAAAAATGATCTACACTTAAGGAAAATTCATTTGTGCTTAGCACAACGGTCTTGACAGCAAATCACAATTCTATGATTTTTTTAAGTAAATAAGGTTTTCACTAACCCAAAATGACCCAAACATCAACCACACAACATACATGATACATGATTAATAACATAAAAAATATCATATAAAGCCCATCAATCATCAAAATAACACAACCATTAGAGTACTTAAAAAAAAACTTCCCATAATGATTCAACTACAAGTTTCTAGTTTTTGCAAAGAAGGAAGGGAAAGGAATAAACTTTTGTCCAAAGAAGTGAGCTTTACTTCTTTTAACTAACAACCTTCACTAGTAGAACAAAAAAAACATCTGCAAACCAAACCCTAAGTAAAATTTTGAATCAAAATCCAAACATACCATTGAATCCACCATGAGTTGCCTCAACAGGAAGAAGAAAACAGACCAAACAAAAAATAGAGGAGATAGTGGCTTACCACTACACCAAGGAAACTTCTTAATAGCTAAAGATGAAGAAAATTTTCTTATTAGAGGTTTTTGGGTATCTTTTCTCTCAAAAAGCCCATTACTAACTACACCGCTCTCCTCACTTTAAGGCCTAACCTTAAGGTTTTCAAAACACATGAGAAGCAACCACTTCATTCACAACACATGAACAACTATTTTTCTTTAGTTAACTATTGAATAGCATAAACTAAATTTAGTTTTCTCTTACATTTTAATTCAAACGTGTAACTGTGTAATTAAGAAAAACACATTACAATTCTCCCTAACAAGAAAATTTTCTTCCTTGAAAATTTTTCTTACATGGGAAAATTTTTGTCCTAAAAAATTTCGTGGATCTTGTCCTCCAATTCCAACATAGCATTTCATATAGTGTCACTCCATACTACCTTTACTAAACTAATGGTCTTGCATCTAAGGTGCTTAGTCCTTTGATCCTCTATCCATGCAGGTTGAGTCTCAAAGGCTAAGTCTTCTCGTACTTGTATTGTTTTTGGCTCTATGATATGATTAAGGACTCGGACATACTTCCTCAACTTCAATACATGGAACACATCATGTAAGTTGGATTAAAAAAGGTAGCAAGACTATCCAGTATGCCGCAAATCCTATACATTGAATGATATGATATTGTCCAATAAACTTAGAAGTAAGCTTCTTGGGCTTTATTGCTTTACCCACATCTATAGTTGGTGTAACCTTCAAGAAAACATAGCCATCCTCTTCAAACTCTAGCAGTCTTTGTTGTTTATCTACATAAGATTTATGTTTACTTTGAGATTCTTTCATCCTTTCTTGAATTTCCTTAACCTTTTTTGTTATTTGTTGTACTAACTTCGGTTTCACAACCATGTTTACACCATCTTAATACCAACAAATAGGTTTTCTACACCTCCTACCATACAAAGCCTTAAACAATGCCATACAAATGGTGGCATGAAAAATACTTTTATAAGTGAACTCCACCAAAGGTAGGACTTTATTCCAACTCCCAAGATGATCCAATACACAAGCACTTAATAAATCTTCCAATGATTGAATTGTCCTCTCTCATTGCCCATTTGTCTACGAGTGATAAGCAATACTAAGTCTCAACTTTGTTCTTAGCGCCTCTTGCAAATTATGTAAAAAGCTTAAGGTAAGCCTTGTATGTCTATTTGAAATAAAGTTAGAAGTCACCCCATGCAACTACATTATCTCTCTAATATACAATTGAGTCAACTTCTCCAAGGAATACTTAATGTTAATAGGAAAAAAGTGAACGCACTTCGTCAACCTATCAACAATCACCCATATGACATCACATCTCCTAGCTGATCTAGGCAAGCGCAAAACAAAGTCCATGGTGATCTATCCCACTTTCACTTAAGATCTCCATTAATTACAACAACTAATTAGGTCTTTGATGTTCTACCTTAGCTTTTTCATAAATTAAACAAGTTACCACATATTTTGCGACATCGTTTTTCATACCAGGCCACCTAAGCATCTTCTTTAAATCTTGGCACATGTTTGTCATGCTAAGATGCAAACTAAGCTTGCTTTTATGACCTTCATCCTAGAAAAGTCTCTTCAATTTAGAATCTTATGGTATGCAAACTCTATGTCTAAATCCTAAGATGTCATCCTCACTTATGTTGAAGTGCACTGCTTAATTTAACAACTCCATTGTCTTACATAAGCTAGGATCCAATAATTTCTTCTCTTTAACAATCTCAATAAATCCATTAGCCACAATCAACATACCACAACTAATATGATCAAAAGCCACTTGAACATACAAGTTCAAATCTCAAAACTTCTCAACTAACTCCAACTCCTTTACCATCAAAGTTGACATCTGTATAGTGTTCCTACTAAAGGCATCTACCACAACATTCATTTTACCTCGATGGTACATCAATTGAAAGTCATAATCTTTCAAAAACTCCATCCAATGTCATTGCCTCATGTTGAACTCCTTTTGATCAAACAAGTACTTCAAACTTGTGATTACTAAATACACCAGTTTTGGCTCCATAAAGATAATGCATTCATATCTTTAAACCAAACACTATTGTTGCCAACTCCAACTCATGAGTAAGATAGTTCTTATCGTAAGTCTCTAATTATCTCAATGATTAAGCCATCACCTTTCTACTTTACATCAACACATAACCCAATCCTTGATGAGATGCATCATAGTAAACCTCCAAAGGATTACCAAGATTAGGCAACACAAGAACAGGAGAATTAGTCGACTTTTGTTTCAACTCTTAAAAACTTTGTTCACAAGTTTCAGTCCATGCAAATGGTTGGTCCTTATAAGTAAGTTGAGTCAATGATGCCATTATCTTTAAAAAATCCCTCTATGACTCTTCGATAGTACTTGACTAACCCAAAAAAACTTCTGATCTACATAGTTGTCTTAGGATGCTCCCATTGCAAAACAACCTCAACTTTGGACAAATCCACAACAATCCCACTACCTAAGATTATATGACCTAAACACTTCACTTCTTCAGCCAAAACTCACACTTAGAGAGCTTAACATAAAACTATTTTTCCTTTAATATTTCCAACACATTTTTTAAATGTCCTTCATGTTCTTCATGGGAACAAGAAAATACTAGAATGTTGTTGATGAATACAACAACAAACTTGTCTAAGAAGGGACAAAAGATTTTATTCATGTAATTCAATAATATGGTAAGAGCATTTGTCACTTCAAAAGTCATAACCATATATTCATAATGCCCATACCAAGTTTGGAAAAGTCATCTTCATATATCCCCATCCTTCACTTTAATATGATGATATCCTAATCTTAAATCTATATTTGAAAAGAATGTTGCCCCACACAATTGATCCATCAAGTCATCTATCCTTGGCAAAGGATATTTGTTATTGATAGTAAGTTTGTTCAATTGATGGTAGTTAACACATAACCTTGAACCACCATCATTCTTCTTGACTAACAACACTAGTGTTCCCAACAAGGAAACACTTGGTTTGATAATCTATTTTTTAAGCAACTCCCCAATTTGGTTCTTCAACTCAGCTAGTTTAGTCAAAACCATGCGATAAGGAGCTATCGACACTAGTCTTGCTCTTGGGACTAAATTAATGGAAAACTGAACCTTTCAATATGGAGGTAAGCTTGACACTTCTTTAGGAAAGACTTAATAAAAATCTCTAACCACATCAAAATATTTCAAGTCAAGACCACCATTGATTACCAAAAAGGAAAGAATCATGAAACCTTGGGCCCCTTCTTTCAAGGAAACTTATACTTGACTAGCGGTGACAAAACTCACATCTCTACAATCGGGAAAATAAGAGTCTTGTTGGCACAATCTATGAGAATGTGGTTGGAAGACAACCAATTCATTCCAAGAATCAAATACATATCGAATAAAGAGAGATACATCAAGTTAAATCCTAGTCTTAATGAATGTAGCCTCCAATACACTCACATTTAATGGTTGTTGCCATTATTCCAAGAGTGATGAATACCTCATTATTTTATAGCAATCCCACAATATGACTCCTTTGTTGTTGAACTTGGCTATTTTCAAGAATTATCTTATGAGTTTTGGAACTATTACTTCTTTCATGTTGAACTAACTTAGGATGCCACATTTCTTCAAGTTTTTTTTATTTTATTTTAAGTCTTATAGTTTCCAAAAAAATCAATATTGAAGATATACCCACTTGATAGTTGCTAAAACTATATTAAGAGCATTGATAGTGTGGATAGGAACAACTTTAGCAAAATCTTGGTTAAAGGCCATTGTAGAGATTATGAAGGAAAAAAGTTTCTTTAAGTTTGTAAAAGAGAGAACATAAAGAATGTAAGGGTTTAAATAGAAATGAATAAATTTTTAGGTTTGAAATTTGATTAAGTGTTTGAGTTAGAATACGAAGGGGGTTTTGGGCACATGTTTGAAATTAGAGGGAATTTAGGTCATTGTCTACAATAAATACATTACAATAATGTGTGGAGCAGACATTTTGGATAACTATGTATGGGAAAATTTTTGTTAATGTGACTCATCAAAATGAAATTTATCTCAAATCATTGTCAAATAATGTTGCAAATAAAATTGTCATTTTGTACATAAATGCTCATAAAGGATGCAATATAGAAAATCATGTAGTTCTATACTTTGGACATCTACAAGTTGAGGTATGTATGCTTATGTATTGGGCACAATTGTACCTTAGGCAACAAGTCCTTGAAAGCTTATCTTTTTGGATGCAAACATATAGAAATTAATCACAACTTTCTTTATTCCATTCCAAGTTCTTTTCTTAGGAAGATTAATTTATTATTTATTAAGGGGTTTTGTAAATATATCAACTAGTTAATTTCCAATGGTTACAAACTAAAAGTCCAATATCCCTTTTTGAAACATGATCTTTGATAAAATTATGTTTAATTTCAATATACTTAGCTCGAGAATACGTTATGGGATTTTTAAATAAAGTGATAGTAGTAGTGTTATTACAAAAGATAAAATTTTACTCTTGAAGATACTATATTATGTTTGATCCACAAAAGTTTAGAGTAATATATTACTACTAAAATATATTATGCTTTTGTCATGGAGAGAGCAATTATTCCTTGTCTTTTACTCATTTTAGAGACCATATTTTGCACCAATGAAGTGACATGTTCCACTATTATTTTTTTTTATATTTTGCCTTCATCATAATCAACATCATAATATCCCTCTAATATATATTTTTTCTTTCTCTTAAAGCCTAAACCAAGATTAGTAGTTCTAATGAGATATTTGAAAATGCATTTAACTGCTATTAAATGTACCTTCTTTGGATTTGATTGAAATCTAGCATAGAGACACACACTAAACATGATGTTTGGTTTGGATGCAATGAGATAGAGAAGATATCCAATAATTCCTCTATAAAGAGTTTGATTAAATTTCTTGGATATTTAATCTAACCCAAGAATAGATGTTGGATGCATAGGAGTCTTCATCCCCTTGGCGTTATCCATTTTGAACTTCTTCAACAACTTCTTGACATACTTTGTTTGGTGTATGTATATTTTAGTCTTTGATTGTTTGATTTGTAATCCAAGGAAGAACTTCAGCTCACTCATCATGCTCATCTCAAATTCTATGTGCATAATCTTAGAGAGCTCCTCATAGAGGATAGCATTAGTAGCACTAAAATTGATGTTGCTCACATAGATTTGAACAACAATAAAATCATTATTGAAGTTTTTGCATAATAAAATGGTTACAAAGCCATTTTCAATTGGAAAAAAAAACTCTTTTTTCATACCACGCTTAAGGTGTTTGTGTCAAGTCATATAAAGCTTTGTTGAGTTTGAAACACATGGTGAGGAAAGAAGTTACTCTCAAATCCAGGGGTTATTCTGCATAAACTTTCTCACTAATGACTCCATTTAGAAAATTGTTTTCTTATATCCATTTGATATAGTTTCATATTACTATGAGTAATAAATGATAGTAAAATGCATATGGCTTCTAAATGAACAACAAAAGCAATAGTTTCAATTAAATATATACCCTTTCTGTTGTGAGTATCCTTTGGTTGTAAGTCTATCCTTATTTCTCACAACTTTACCTATCTTGTCTAGCTTATTTATGAATATCTATTTAGTTCCAATGATTCACTTGCCTTTGAATAATTCTACAAGCTTCTAGACATTTTTTTTTTTTAAAACTATTGAAATTCTTCTTACATATTTTTCACCCATCCATCATCCAGCAAGGCATCGTCCATTGTCTTTGGTTTCACTTTTAATAAACTAAGTATCCAAAGTACCAAAAATGAACATATGTCCAATGTTTTTAAAATACTAAGCATCAAAAGCATTCTATTAAAAGGAATTATCCTATGCACTTTGTTATGGAAAAACCCTAAGCATCTAATGCCTTACTTTATCATCGTAAACAACTAAATAAAATTTAGATGTATTTTATATTTACATGATTATTTAATGTTGCTTAATCTAGTTGTCCAAGCTTTCATATTTTTGGATGCTTAAGATAACTACTCTTACACAATTTATCACATATATCTTTTTTTTCTAATATGTTGAGAACTAATGTTTGAATTTTGGAAAGAATTAGATGAAAAATAAAAAAAAAACATATGAAGAATAAGTAGACTATCTAATTAAAGGACCTCCTCGAGTTCAAAATTTTCTTGAAGAAAAGACAAAAGTAGAAATATGCAAAAAACATTTTGTATTTTAGAAGCATGTTAATGAAAGTTAAGAAAGAAATAATGATGATATTTCTCTCTCTTCTAATGAAGATTGTACTACAAGAAAGGATAATGTGTCTGAAAGTTCCCATGTAATAAATAAAGGTTCAAAATAGAAAAATGCAAAGGGACATTCTCTCATGACAAATATTTTTCATGAAGTTTATAAATATCAAAAGTTTTGATGATAGAAGAAGCTTTTGAATTAAGAAAATCTAAGATATACTTCTTGCGTCCAATATGCTTACATGACCTCATCTTGAGATCATCACATACTCTAATCTAACATATGTGTACTCTTAGCTCTAGTCAGTTGCTTGTATTTGAGCTTCATTGTATATCTTCACATTATGAGCTATCTTGTAAAAGATATATGAAAGTTATGAGTGGCTTAATGAGAAAAGAATACTTAGGTTTCTTAATTTATGATAGATTAAGTTGTAGTTAGAAGTGACATAGTGAATACTTAGATTGTGGATGCTAGAAGTGATAAGATAATACTTTGTTGTAAGCAAAAAATGGTGGAGTCAAATTCATGTTGTAACTCAATTTGGTTAGCAAAATTCCTTTAAGGTTGAAGGAGAGCTAGACGTAGCTTAGTTGAGTGAACCAATATACAATAATCATATTTGTTTGTTTCACTTTCCTTCATGTTTTAGATTCATAAATAAATATAAATATTCTAGTGGAAGAAAATATAAGAACAAGAAGAGAAAAATGTGAAATGATTTATAGAGATTTTAGAAAAAATCTACAAATTAAAATAATAACTTTAAAAGAATACAAAAAGAAAATAAAAGAAAATGGAAAAAGGGAAAGAAAATCAGAAAACATGGCTGGGATTCGAACCCACGACTAGCTGGATGAGGGGGACGCGTTGGACAAGCTAGACTAGGTGTCCAGGATGAGTAAATAAGCCTAGAAAATATATAAGCTATAGGAAGCGAATAAACTGAAGAAATAAAAGCGAAAAATGAAAAAGTGGTGGGTGGATTCGAACCAACATCCCTTTTGGAAGACACTAAAGAGAGGAGAGGAGAGTTGCCATTAGACTGCTAGCCCACCATTGGCAAATTACGAGAACAAAGTTCTTATTTGCAATTCCTTAACCGCCTTCAACCCTACTTCGTGAGCTCTTTCTTCTTCCTTGAGTTGTGACCTCTACAAATCACCATGGAAGTCGCTTTCTTGCCTATACGCCTATGCCATGCCCCTACAACCTGCTAGACGCCATAGTCTATCATCCCTGAATTAAACAAACGAAAAATAAAGCTAAGAGGGTATGTAAATAAGGAATGGCCATAGACACAGAGGGGAAAAACGGAGAAGAAGATTCACCAAATTAGTCACGAATTCGAGTTCTTTTTCTTTGAATCTCTTCATAGACAAATTCGATTCACTCCCAATTGCATTTCAATCAAATTAATTTTGCAAAAGAAGGAAGGAATCGCATTTTAACTTGGTTGTCGAAGCTTCGCCAGAAAAGCTTAAACCCTCACTAGAAATTCAAATTTCAGGTAGGAGGAGTCGTTTATTCTTCATTTAGACTTCGTGAATTCATTTATGAATGTGTTCCTTACATATTAGAACTCTAAATTAGTCGAATTGGTGAGGAATTAAGAAAAATCAAATTTGAATTTTTCCTTGGCCTCCATTAACGATATCTCTATAGAATTTTCCAAATTTTAATTTGATTATATTATTGCCTTCATTTAGGAGTTAGAAATTTTATTAGTATGATAATGAATAATTCATAATACCATAATTATGAAGATTAAGGAAAATTTGAAATGGGGAAGTAGGTGATTAAATTAAAAAGTTGAGAAACATAATCTCTGTTTTAGGAACTAGGGAGCACCAAGGCAAGGAAAGAAAGGATAAGATAACTGGGGTGAGAAAAATATCAAGTGAGTAACAAAGAGACAGAAAGGGAAGAGAGAAGAGGAAGACTATGAGTGAGAAAGAAAAGAAAGGAGATCGAAAAAAATAGGAGGAAGAAGATGACAATGGAGGTGAGAATAGTAAGACAGGGAGTGAAAATAGTAGAACAGGGGGAATGAGAATAGTAAAATAAGGGGGAATGAGACTAGCAAGACAGGGGGTGGGAATAGTAAAAAAAAAAAGAAAAAGAAGAAAAGAATAGAGAAATAATGAAAGTAGGGGAAAGAAATAGGAGAGAAACAATTGAATAGAAAAAACAAAAAAATAAACATAAATTTTTTTAAGAAAATATGATTTTACCATTGTTCTTGCTATTTTGATTATAAACACTATTATATTGTCTAGAAATTTTATTTAATAAGTGATATTATTATTTCTACATTGTATGATGATACTTGTGTGTATTTAATATCTTTAATAATAGTAGAGAAGTCCTTATGTCTTATGAAATTGTCTCAAGTAGACAATAACTGGGTAAATAACCTTAGGATAGAAGATGAGATATAGAAATATGATAGTTTGAGAAATTTGCTCAAACAGAGGTTGAATTAAACTTGAGTGATGATCATTTAATTGATGTGAAAGAAAGTAATTACAAAAATGTACCTCTAAGATCAAAACTAGTACCAAAAAGGAATTGATGAATGGAAGTGAGGAGAGAATGATGAATCAAAAACCTAACAAGTGAGAATTAATAACAGAGATTGCATGGATTGACCATAGAAGATACCTAAGGAATGTACATAGGCTCTGATGTGTCTTTTGGGATAGATAAGGTGTCAAGTTATGAACCGCTCAAAGTAAAAAAAGGTGTCATGGAACCTGCTTGGCATCCTCAACAAAGCGAAACATTGTCAAGATTCAGTTGAGAGTATCCTAGACCGAGTATTAGGCAGGATATATACTCCCGATCCTTGACTTAGAAGACTTGGATTGCTATTGACACGCTCCCGAAGATAGTAGTATTGGAGGCTATGAAGGCCCCTAAACGATTAGAAACCCTAATTAGGCATGACGTGGTGAGATGAGAGCATGCGATAGTTAAAAATGATATACTTGTGTGTGTGTTTAAGGATATACAACCCCCTACCTTTCAGATACCGATGGTGGACAAATTTCATCCTCTGTTTCACTTGAAGAGCATATTATTGGGAGGACGATGGACCCATGACCCATTGGTTGGAGATTACACCTTCAAAAGTTATGTGAGATTTGCCTTTAAGTCTCCTAGTGCCACAGCTCCTTGGCAATTTTCTCACATATACATCCTTGTCAGCCTAACGCAAACGTTGCTGCCTAGATATATTGGGGTCCTACCTTATGTTCCTGCAGCTCCTAAACATGTCCAACCCTCTCCAAATCCAAATTCTTCTACAAGCTCAACCCCAATAAGAGCTAATAATCAAGAAGGAAAGGAAGAATCACCAAAGGAAGAAGACCCCTCTGAATGCTCTAACTAAAAATCGCTGATGGGATTAGAAGTTAAGCGATTTTTGGGTTGATGTTGACATATTAAAGTATAGTCAATGTTTTGGATATGTAATATATATACAGTTGTACTTTGACCCTTTCAATATATGTTAGACTGAGTTTGATATTTAATTATAAGTTACATGAATGTTATAGTAATAATTAGATATTCTCAAATTGTAACTCCCTAATATTTAGAGTTTAAAATTTTATCCGATTAATTCACAATTGAAAATTAAAATACTTGGAAACAATTTTATTAAATTAGATAAATGAAAAATAGTGTTACAATAATATTATTATCACTATGTATAGATGTATAGAAAATATTTAAGTCCTTTATTTAAACATATTAGTTAGAATTCAATTCAAAATCACATACTTAAAAAGTGAAACTTATAGACACATACTAAATATATTTTTATATGACGAGTGGAAAGTAGTAGCAAAGGTGACTAATAATTTTTTGTCTCAATTTCTTAGTTTTATGTCTTTACTTGAATTTTCTATATACTTTGATTGACTTTATTTTTTAAAATTTGTTTAATTTGCCCTTTATTGCAAGTTAAATATTTATCAATATAAATTAACAACTTCTACATGAAAAGCTATATCAATTAAAAAAATCATGGCAATACTCAAATCATTAAAAGATTAATCAATTGAATTTGTATGCAATGATTATCACTATTTTAATAAATTCAATTATCTATTTTTATTAACTAAAAATATTTTAGTATAAAAATAATCTATGAAGTGTTATTAAATGACAAAAATCTTCTTTTATATATGTGTTAGTCGAGCATCCGACATAAGAATTATTCTTGTTACTCTCTCGAATTCTTTTTATAAGACATTTTGGACAACAATCACACATATCAATAAAAGTAATAGATTAACTTCACTTTATTTACTTATTTTAGAAAAAATGTTACTAATCCACCAATTTTACCCTCTTTAATCATCATTAAATTGTAATGTATCACTTACAAAAGACCTTATTTCAATAACAATAAATACAAATACTCCTTATCTTTAATAGGTACACATAAGGAAAACAAAAAAATTAGTTTTATAAAAATTGTAAAATACCTTATATTAAGTACTATCAATTTTTTCAAAACTATGCCTTATAAAAAGAATCAAATAGAATATTAAAAATGATAATTAAAAATATAAATAATTATTAACATATATTTAAATAATAAATATTTAAAAAGTACATATTACTTTTTAAGCAAACATGTGACCACTAACACACCTTTTAATCTTTACCATTATTATATAGTTTTATGGTCTAGATTTAAAGTTTCATATATCAAAACATGAAGAGTTTTTGTCCTAAAAGAAAGTTCTCATTTTATGTTATATTTGTAGTTATAACTCAGTTGTGTAAAGTCCATTGTAACTTGTAGTTACTATTTTCAACAAGTTTATAGTTTAATTGATAGGATAGTCCTTTTTTTGTGAAAATTAAATTATCTGAGACTTTTTAATTTATTTTAATTATAAATTTGAATCATAATTTATTTTTTTATTATTAATTAATTTAAATCAAAATATATCTATGTTATCAATTCCAATATTCATGAAAATTATATTGATTATAATTATCTTAATTAATATAATTATATATTTGTTATGAATTTAAATAAAAAATATTTATGTTTCATTAAAAAAAGTATCTTATACAAGTATTAAGTTTATAATTTATAAAATATAAATATTATTATATTTTAATATATTTTAAAATTAGTCTTTAGTTTTACAAAAATATATATGTACGTAAATATTAAATAAATACTTGAATATAAAAGTGAATATTGATATATATCTTCAACTAATTGTATATTCACATATGCCTTTTATCATTTTAATTAACAAACATATTTGTTAATAAAAAAATTTATATGACCAAAACATCATTTATTTTGTGAACTTTGGTCTTATATTATTCTTTCCATGAAATTAAATGACATTAATACTTAATTATGAAAGAATATAAATAGATAATAGTCTTGGCAAGTTGGTCGTGATTTTTATAGAATATTCAAGAAAACCTTTAGATGTTCATTTTAGAATATTAAATATAAGGTACATTCTATTTATATTACTTTTGATCATAATTTCAATTTTAGAAATTTTTTTACTAAATTAATTTTAAACAAAATATTGATTTTCATTCAGACATGTGATTAAATTCTTTCTGTTTTTTTAAGAAAATTTTCATCTTGAGTTACAAGATATTATTAATCTTAATTGTCCAATTAAAATAAGACAATGTGCATATGCTTATTTTTTTAATTTATGTTAAATTATTACTTATCTTCCAAAACTTAAGTTTTTTGTTGAGAAAAAAATTAAATTACATGTTTATATATTTTACTTATTATTACCAATTATGCTTTGTATGTTTCAATAATGATAAAGAATCCACCCGATCAACTTATTCTAAATGATTACTATTAATAAAGAAATTATGTTTTTGCTAATATTTTATATTTTAAATTGTCATTTTTAAAATTTATTTATTTATTTTAGAAAATTAAATATCAAGTGTCAATAAACTTAATTGTATTCTAACTATGAATTAATATAATTTCAAGAAATTTTATACAGTACATGGAAAGGTGATGTCATGATTTTTTTGTACTATTAAAAATAGTTAAATTTGAATTTGAAAATATTAAATATAAAATTTGAATTATATTCTTACTAGTTATTCATTATTTTTAATATATCATTTTCTATTTATAAGTGCTATAATTTAATAGTGATAATTTGAGTATAATATATTTTAATTAGAATTTGGTTTGACATAGTTGAAATATTATTAGTGAGAAATGCTTTAATTTTATAACTGTTTTTATTTTTACTTAAGTAAAAATTTTGATTTGACTTAAGTTAAAATACTTTACTAAGAATTTAATTATATTTTATATTTATAAAATGTTAAAATTTAAATAAGTGAAGAGTATAAATAAAAAATAGCTTAAAAGGAAATAAATTTCCAAATGATTTATTTGGTACATAATTTTTCTATTGATTTAGTGATATTGTGAGCATGATTTAAATTTTAACTAGATTTAACTCATCTAATTTAAATAGCATATTTAATATTTTTAAATTGAATCTTCAATATTTGATTCAATATATTAATTTAAATACTTAAATTTAAATTTTTAAACATTAAAATATCAAAATAATTTAAGAAAAACGAAAAAAATTGATATTTACATCGTGCTACTAATCTACCAGTAAAACATTTATTTACAATAAATAATAAATTATTTAAAAAAAATGAACATGAGTGTAATGTTCAATAATGTAAAACTAAAGCTACATTTTTAGGTTATATTTTTAGTATAGCATAATTATATTTTTTATATGAAATTCCTTTTCTAAAACCTACTGCATCATCTCAAAATGTATAAATTGTAAAAAAAAATATTGTTAGAAAATAAATTGAAATGTTATATTTTGGAAATAATAATAATAATAATAATAATAATAATAATAACAAAAAATAAAAATAATAATAATAATATAAACTTACCTTAAAAGAAAAGACAAATAAAATAAAATGAAAAAATAAGAAAAAGGTGAAACGTTTAAAAAAAAAGAAATTTTTTATAATGAAAAAAAGATATATCATTTTTATTTTAATTTTTTATATTTTACTCTTATTTAAATATTTGATATTGTTATCTATTGTATTGTCTTTCTTATCACATGTTTTAATAAAAGATTCATCTTTATCTTACACTACATAATAATTCGTGGACAATATCTAGTATGTTTTACTACATAACTTGTAATTCAAAATATCAAATAAGAAAGATACATAGAAAATCAAAATAATAATAAATAAAAGAGATCATACGTCTTCTTAATGTTCATATATGTCAATATCTATTAAACAAAAAAAACAGATCAAATGTCTAATACATTTAAAAAAAAAAACATAAAATTTAAAAGTCTGTAATAAAATGAATTTATCCTTAATATTTTTTTTTCTTTTTTGTTTCAACATTTCCTCTTTTTTAAACACTAAAAGGTAAGGCAAAATAAAATAAAATAATTGAGCATGCAAAATTTGTCAAAAAAAAAAAATATATTGACATGAAAACATAATGAATAAAGAAAAAAGAGGTATGGACTTATCTTTATGGTGAACGTTTACATAAGACATAAAAAATACAATAGAATAGTACACATAAAGAATGGTCGAAGAAAAAGAAGAATATACATAGTCGTATTAACTTAATTTAAAAAGTCTTAATTACTGTAATTAACATATATTATTCATATTTATCGTTGTTAATTTAAATCAAAATATATTTCATCGAAATAGCTGATAGGACAAAACCTGATTTTCTAATAATATAATTATAACATAAAATAATTATATTATAAAATTGAATCATAAGGTTTTTATATAATAATTGTAATACCCATTTTATTAAATCTAGAAATAATCTTTAGAAATTTTTAATTTCACAAAAATATCCTTTTGATAACTGAACCATATTAATTATACTTAAATTTAAACATAAGCTAATTTTCATCAATCTTTTTAAAATAAATTTTTTAAGTAAGAAACTCAATAGACTGTTATAATCAATATGTAAATCTAAATATACAAACAATATATGTTAAGTGAATTTACAAAATTTTATTTCCTTCTTAAGAATAATGTTCACATCCATTTTGACTATAATTCAAATTATACAAAATATTATGTAATCAACCACAAAACGTCTACATATAATCTTCTAGCCTCCAAAACCCGTCAGGTGGGTATCTATTATCATCCTTCTGGTTTGAATGTCATCTCTGGTTGTCAAGGTCTGTCCTCATCACTTTGTTAGGAGTTGCCTCTAGCACTTGAAAGTCAATGGGCTCGCGTTTGACATCGTCATCTGAAAAGTGGGGTCGTAAGAGTGAGTCTTCCATCCTCAAGCACACACAAGCTTGAAATAATACGACAATAAAATATAAAATATTGTGTATACTCTCCTACTCGTGTCGTGCCTACCAATAAATTTTACTAATCGTATTTTAAGGGTCATCGATGCCTCTAAACCTTCTATCTCCAAGAGGACTTAGATAACACGTATTATTTAATCCAAGATTTTCTTTCTAGGTGACGATTGGGAGTACATACCCTGTTTAGTATAACAAATTAGGATACTCTCAACCAAATCATGGTAATGCTCTACTTTGTTGGGGACGCCAAGTTGGATATGTGAATCCCTTTTATCTTAGAGTAGTCACAACTTGGCACCTTATACTACCCTAAGGACTCATTGAGAGCCTACGGACATTCCTTAAGTACCCGCTGTGGTCAACTCGTGCAATACTCTAGTCTTAATTCTCACACTTGATAATGTCATGTCATTCGTCAACCACCTCATTATTCTTGCCATCAAGCCTTCATCCTTGGTACTATCACAACTTTATGTTATCCAATAAGGCTTATTTCTTACTAGTTAACAACCTCCAAAGCTCTCTAACATCCTCTTGGTACATCAAGCTCTTTGCCTTTTTTTTTTCAATTTCTCTGATAATGCCTTTATACATGGAAGGTTATCAATCCTGTCTAAGACTTGTCGCCACCTCTCAATATACATTTTAATTTTTCATCATCCCTATTCATCCCTATCCCCCAAAGATTTATCTATCATATTCCCTTTTGTCGAAATATATATACCTCGAACATAACAAATTTTATTCCTGTTCTAATAACAAGAATAAATCATGTAGTTTTATCAAATCCGATTTATGTTTATCGACTAATAGACAATAGTAATCAGTAGGGGTAATGAGTATCTCCTATTTTAATACATACTTTGCACACAAATGTTTCCATCATAAAATTATAATTGTAGGCATGCATCAAGAAAAATGAGAATTAAGTAAATAAATAAATAAATAAGCAAAATAGAGATAATAATAAATTTATTCTTTATTTTTTTAACCTCTTTCTAAAATCCTAATCCTAATTCAAAATCTTAACTCCTACTATTACTAATATTAGAATATTTTATCATTTTTTTTTTTTATACTTTACTCACCCCTTTTTTTGTTATTCACAACTCTCTTTCTTCTCTAATCTCTTTTCTTTCCTCACTCCCCTTTTCTACCATTCTCACCCCTCTTTTTCTCTAATTTCTTTTCTTTCCTCATCCTCTTTTTCACTATTCTCACCCCTCTTTTTCTCATATTCCTTTTCTTTACTCACTCCCTCTTTTTTGCTATTCTCACTCCTCTCTTTTTTCTCAAATTCCTTTTCTTTTCTCACACCCTTTTTCACTATTCTGACTTCTCTTTTTTCTCAAATTCCTTTTCTTCCCTCACCCACTTTTTTGCTATTCTCACCCTTTTTTTTTTCCCAAATTCCTTTTCTTTCCTTATCCTTTTTTTCGCTATTCTCACCCTTTTTTTTAATTTTCCTTCCCTCTGTCACCCTCTCTTTGCTCCCATCAGAAGAATCATCCCACTGTTTCCCTATACCAATTTAACCTTCCCCATTCAAAGTGCATATTACCAACCAAAGGCCAACAACTATAACATCCTCAATTTCTACTAATAAAAATCATACAAACTACTAAAAGTAACTTTCATTCATTAATTTATAATAATGTACATAAAACTTTACTACTTATACAAAACAAAGGACATTTTAAGATTCACTTCCCATGTTCTAGGATGGGTCTTCCTCTTTAGAAGATTTTGTCCTAGGAGGTAGTCTGGTAGGCCTAGTATTGGTATGGGTAGAGGAAGGAGTTTGAGTGGGGTTACTTGGTTGCCTTCTTTTGGGATGTGAGGGCAATCAAGGAGGTGATTTAGAGATTCGAGGAGGTACTACTTGAGTTAGCATTACAGGAGGTCTATTTGGCTAGGTGTTTGTAGTTGTAAATGGTTTTGCAAGGAAGAAGGTAAATCGTACATAGCATGTATAAGTGTCTAACAAGTACAAGGGATCTCTAGTCCAATGACCATAGAGAGGGGTTATGGATAGATGGAATAGAGGACAATATTCGTTAGACACCTTTTCCAGAAAATATAAGTTTTGTAGGAGTGAGTCACCAAATCTTCATAAAACACATTTAATTGGCGTACCTGTCAAATGATTACTCTCAACTCACCGAAACGTGTCCTATTAATTTATTACTAACGCAATTGGATCCTTCGCTGCCTCTTACTACTGACTCCTAAGGACTTATGCGAAATGTGTTATTATCTCCATAATTTTGCAACTTGTTAGATGACGATCAAGACTACATATCTTGAGTTGGTATAAGGCTCAAATACTCTTTATTGACCTTGACAATGTTCTACTTTGTCGGGGTTACCAAACCAATTTTTTGTGACCCCTTGATTTAGGCAGTCCATAAACTTGGTGCCTATACAACCCTAAGGACTTCCACAACTTGCATACATTCCTTAGGTACCTTCTGTAATCAACCCATTGTATTTTTCCATTGTTTGATCTCACACGTTCTATTTAATTGTTTCATTTTTGCTTCCTTCGATCAAGTCTCATGGTACAAGATCCCAATAATATCCACCAACAGAAAATTCCTGCTTTATAACAATCATTCAATATAACTTGACCAATTCATCCACCATTACTTGCTCTTTTTGGTCAATTTTATACTACGGGGGATCTTTTAACTCAAGGAAACTTATCGACTATCTTATCTTTCATCACATACTTAAGATTTCAAATATATGTTTCTTTTTATGGTAAAGTTAAATATATCTAATAGGATAACATGTTAATATGTGTATTTTAAAGTTTGTTTCAGGATTTCACAGTTATTATATTTGTACAAGAAAAAGGGTATTTAGAAACTTTATAGAAGAAAATAGCTTAGTCATCCTAATATAAAAGAAATATTTCTCCTAATCTTAAACAAATATGGCATTCTTTTATTTTTCAAAAGGTTTATCTTATTTTTACAAATTTTCCTAGATTTATGGACTAAGGGCATTTTGATCATTTTCAATAAAAAATTTAAATTTTTGAGCAAATGTGTCATTTTTCAAACTTTATAGACTTGGAGAACTTAGTAATGTCAATGTAAGGTTTCTTGAAAAATTTTCCTTAATTTTAAATAATAATAATCAAAATTTTCAAAGGGTATTTTGATCATTTTTCACAAACCTTTTAATTTTATGTGTATTTCTTCCTAAATCTGATTTTTAAATTGAGTATAAGTTTGATCAAATTATTCTTAAAGACTTCCCAATCATTCCTTGGTCATATTGGATAAATAACATACTAAAAATTATCATTTTATAAACTAGGGGTATTTTTGTCATTTAGCAAAAATTTCAAATTTATAAAATTATACATATCTAATTATATATATAGACTTTCTTAAACCTAAGATAAAAGTCCCTTTTTAATTCTTTCTTGACCTAACTAGCAAAAATTCAAAAATTATGGCCTAGGAGTATTTTGGTCATTTTCTGCCCTAGGGGCAAAGTGGTCATTTGACCATCTTCCTCCTTCTTCTTTAGAAAATAGAGCTTCATTTGACTCAAATTTATTTTCAAATTCTTCATAATTTCTTCCTTATCTTCTTTCGTGTTTTTCTCTATCAAGTAGTGGACAAAACTTCCATCTATTAAGCATTGGGTATCAAATTTCAAAAAGTCAAATTCTAAAAATTGAGAACGAAATACAAAAGCTCGTTCATGGTTTGATCTTTGGCTTTCTCTATGAATTCTAGAAAAATTTTAAAAAAGAATGATTCGAGGGTGAATAACATAGCTAATCTTGGCCAAAACTAAACCATTAATGGCTTGGGTAACGAGAATCAAAACTTTTCAGTATTTTCTAGGATTTATTTTAACCATCATTTTTCTTTTATTTTTAATTTTTCAAAATTCTTTTTCTTATTTTAAAATATCTATACCTATATCTTAATAAACTGTCAATTTCTAAATAAGTTGTCAATTCAACTTAAATTCTTATTTGGCTAAGGAAATTATTTTGTGTCCGAATCTATATCTAAATAAGTTGTTAATATTTATAAATCTTAAATATATATATATATATATATATATATATATATATATATATATATATATATATATTATTGGTAAAATTTACAAGCAAGATGTTACAACAACTACCTCTTCAATAGAAAAAATTACAATGGAAGTCAAGGAACCAACCACTAAATCTAGGAATTCGAGCAACAGAAAGTGGTTTTTTAAAAAAAGAACCTAAATAGGTTCAAGCTTAGTAGGAACAATACGGTCAAGCATAGGCACATCAAAATTCGATTATGAATCTCAAATAAATTTGAATCTTACAATCTTCAGAAACAGAGAAAACAAATTCCATAGGGCATAGAGCAATACGAAAAATTTCACGCAAGGGAAGGTGGAAGGGGAATGGAGGCTTCTCCTACCTTTCACACTTGATTTCGCCAAGTTTGGTAGATTCCAATAAGAGTAACACCTCTGACAACGTTTGCTCTTCATTGCAGCTTCGTTCAACTCCTCTGTGCTCTGGTTTGGGTTCTCCAACGGCCAACGCTTGGTTGCGAGTTGTCGTTAGAGATTAATCACTGTAGGCCTGCACGCGTTCTCGTTTCCAACTTTGGTGGTCGGGAGTGCCAAGGTAATGGTGCTAGATGAACGATTTCTTTTTTTGTTTTTTGCTTAGTTTCTTTGAGGAAGGAGGAGTGGTGTGGCTGGGAAGGGATTGAGGCATTTGAACCAGATAGACCAGCAAGGGTGGTTGCTCGAGGAGAGAAAAAATGAGAAAAGCTAGAAGTCTACATAAACCAGGGTAGGGAAACGTTGTAACACCTCTTTTTTACTACTTTTATTTAATAGAAAATAATTCTAGAGTTATTATGCAAATAAAATTTACATCTAAATTAATCCGGAGGATTACAATTTGATAATAACTTATCTCATCATATTACTTCAATTCCAAGTTCTCATTACAGAATATACATAAGGTAGAAAAGTTATACATTCTTTAGAAGTTGTGATACAAAATTCTAGAAACAAAAGTTCTTTAACTAAGCTCTTCAGTAATTCATCCTAGTCTAATTTGAAGCTTCAGAGGGATCTTCTTCATTAGATGATTCTACTCTTTAGTTCCCATGATCAGCCTGTATTGATCTCATTGATGATTGAGGAGGCTAAGGAGTTTGAGGTTGTCTTCGATTAGCCGGCATATTCAAAAATCAAGGTGGCAGGGTCTAAGAATGAATTATTGGTAAGTCTACATGGTAGAACTGCCAAGGCACTACAATGTTGGTGGGTCTAAAAGCAAAGCAGACATATCCAATGAAGGTATCATCTCCCTGGACCTTGTCATAGGTCCATATTCCTTCTATGGGTAAAATCGTCAAATGAAATAGTGGTTGGAATTCGAAAGTCATGCTTAGTCTGAAAGAGAGGGGGATGGTAGGAGTGAGCCATCAATCCAAGAATGAGAATAGACGGTAATATTATTTAATGTAGACTCTTATCTCACTGTTCGTGCTTAATAGGATTTTCTACTCGATTTAGGGCCCTTTGTTGCCTCTTATACTACTATCCCTAGGAGGGCTTATACGATCATAACATTGATTATTCCAATCTGCAACTTTTGGTTGACGATCGGGAGTACATACCCTGCCTGGTACTTAGTCTAGAGTACTCTCAACTGAATCATGGTAATGTTTCGCTTTGTCGGGGACGCTAATCCAATTTTGTGACACTCTCTTTTCTTTGAGCGGTTCACAACTTGGCACCTTATCTACTCCCAAGGTCTCACCAAAGTCTGCGTACATTCCTCAAGTACTTTTTGTGGTCAATCATTGCATCCTCCATCTTAAATTCTCACTCGTTAGGATTTTTGGTTTAGTCTACCTTCCCCATCACATTTATCATCTCTACTATTTGTTCTTATAGTGGTATTGATGTCATATCAAGGTTCTCAACGGACAACATTCCTTTGTACATCACAATCACTCTAGATTATATTATCATTGTTTGAGCATATCTTAGTTCATCAACTATCCTAGGATTTTTCAAGAATTACTGTCACTAATAGACAGTTAACAAGTATATCTGCCTTCCACAGATAGTAAAATTATTCAAATACATTGATATCATCAACACAATCATTTTAATGTATAATTAATGATTCATAATAATTAACCACATAGTTTATATTGAAATAATAGGGTAAGGATAAAATAATCATTTTTCAAAAATATGACCCTTATGATTTTTTTAATCTCATTTTTAACTCTTAACAACTCCCAATATCTTATATAGTTATTCAACTATTATAAGTTGTTTTTCATAGGTCTAGGGAGTTCTAATTAAATCTTTCCTAATGTAGGGGTATTTTAGTCATTTTTACAAAATATGGTTTTCTAGGATTTTCTTTTCACAAATCTATCAAACTCACTTGGTATGTAGGTTCTTGTACCTTTCAAAGAATTTCCTGAGTTAAAAAAAAAAACCATTTTAGAATTTAAAAATAAATTTTGTAAGGTAGGGGCATTTTGGTCATTTTAGAAATATTTGCCCTTTTAAATATTTCTCCTTTATTTTTAACACATATTTCTTGAAGAGGTTTCTAATATTATTAACATTAATTTAGATCATGTTTCCTACGATTGGAATGACCTAGAAAGGATCAAATGCTCATTTTTATACCTTAGGAGTATTTTGGTCATTTTGTGAAAATTTACCTTTTTAAATAATTACTTCAAATTTTTACCCCTAAACCTTTAATTTTTATACTACTTATTGTAACAAGGTATTTAGGATATTTTCTAAAATTAAAATGGCCAAAAAGGATAAAAATACTTACTTTTAAACCCTAAGGGTATTTTGGTCATTTTAAAAATATAATTTTACTTTTAAGGATTTTGAAACTTCAAAAGTGATATTAAGACTTTAGGAATGTTTCTAAATAGATCTTGAAGTTTTCCCCTCAAGTGTTTGATAAAAATAGACTTAAAATCTCAATTTTCTCACTTAGGGGTATTTTTGGATTTTTCAAAAATAATTTAATTTTTTATCAAATTTTTTGAGAAAAATTTATCTCATTCCTTTCTAGATGATTAGATCTATCTTCTAGTA